>NQII01004759.1:94455-117723 GCA_002778355.1 Clitarchus hookeri | reverse complement strand
AAAAAACATTAAAATAGAGACTTTTCATCATTCAGAATAACACTAAACACAGATGGATCTTTCTCCGGTTTACATAACAAATTTCTTCGTAAATGAAAAAAGAAATTATTTTATTGAATTTTTAAATAACTCTTGTTTATTTCAATTACTTTTTATTATTATTATACGAATAAGATATTCAAAAGCTATAATTTGAATCAAATAGTACATACAAGTTTTGAAAATGACCTGAAATTAAACATTTATTACATATTGAACGCATTTTAATTCGAGCATTTTTTCTTTCTTTTTCATGGAACATCAATGACAGTCATGATTAATTACTTCGGCCCACAAAAAAGTGGTCTGTGCGAAGAGTGAGAGTATGGTAATCGTACGCATTTTGGCTCGCTTAAACCGAATCTGACCTCAGTTTAGACCCTACACATCTGATTTTTTTTTCTACCATGAGGTTGACCTTGAAATTCAATAAAAACTGATCTTTGAGTGAAACCAAAAAAAATTATTGTCTGATGGCGTCAAAACCTATGTATTCCTATGTATTTTGATCTCTTGAAGACGTATATAAGGTCAGTTTTATTTTTCAACTAAACAGTTACTTAAAAAATGCGAAATATAACAAAAAATGGTAAAAAAATATGCATTTCTTCTGAAAAATTAAAATTTTTTCTACCCTTAAATATAATTTTTTTTAAAACTAAGAGAGCCAATCTATTCTACGGGAAAAATACAAAAATCAGTGCTATACTCCATTTTTCATCAGATGCTGAATGCTTCCAACAATAGGCTGAACACCGAATAATAATTGAATATTTGTTACATGTCTAGCATACGAATACATAATAATATTCGTTGCATGTCTAATAGGCAAGGAAAACAGCTGAACACAAGCTGCATTTCCGCATAGATGCATTAATAACCACAAAATTGTTGATTTTACTATATAACTGACTAGATCTTTACCTGCTGTTTCTGATTTTGAACTTCTAGCAAAAATCGTATCAAGTTTTGGTGTTTTCTTGATAACCTCTTCTTTTTTTCTCTCTCTTTCTTTACGACGCTTTCTACCAGCACTCCCAGTTTCTCTAACAATTCGACCGTCACTCATAATTGTTTATTTTACAAACAAAACAATACAGGCCTAAATTTAAATAAAAATATTTTCACTTCACAAAAACACAGCAGATTTTCTCGCAAGCTTTTAATGGTCTCGTGGGACTCGCAAGTCACAACTCGCAATCAGCGCAATATCTCTACTGCGCAAACGCGAGAAAAGTGTCCGAGTAAGCCATCCTGCTTTAAAGCTATAACAGATGTCGGAACTCACTGGGACTGCTGTAATCGGCTTTAGACCGGCCGGATCATTTTTATAGAAAACGTTCGGCTACGTTCGATTATATCTATTCTTTTTAGTTTATAGTAAAAAAAAAAGTATTCTTAGTTAGTATTTTTATTGAAATGAGGTGTAATACCTATACATTGTGTATTTTTTTTTTTTCCAAACTAACATATGCAATGTATTTTTCTAAAACAACATATCAGATTACGAGAGATTTTTATTTATTACTGAAAAAGTCTTTAAAAAATTTCATTGTAGGTACATACTGTAAGGGATAGTGATAAGAACAATAAGAAAAGTAATTTCAATTTTTTCTTCTAATTTGGTGGTCAATAATTTGTCATAATGAATTAAGTATTACATTACCATAGTGTGAGTAGGACGATGGCGCGCTACAAGGCTTATCTTGTGTTCGTTTGTTAACGTTGTTTCACGTTCATGTTATGCGCAGAAGCAGTTTTTCGGACAGGCGCCGGCGAGGCGACCAATAGGTACACAGAACATGTTTCGTTACACTATAAGTATACGAAGCGCGTAACCTCGTATTTATGTAGAAAAAGTGAACGATATTTCTTAACTTTCTTATTCAGCAACCGACGAACATTTATTATTTAATCTTTCAATGATTGAATAATCATATCAAATCACATATAAAAAAAAAATTTCCGTAAAGTTTGGCGCAAGATTTTGCACCCCCCAAATTTTCGCGCCCCAAGCTACAGCTTGTTCAGCTTGTACGTAAATCCCCTGCTGAACAGGAGTCATTATTTTTGTGGTCGCATTCTTTGGTTGCTGCGGAGTTGTCGAGAACTATTGCATGGTGTTGACGGTAGGTGACTTGGCACAATGTGGATCGGTAAAATACCTACAGTATAACCCTGTTAAGAAGTTCCCACTTAAGATTTCCTGCTTAAAAAGCTTACATAATTTTCAACTGGTCTGTAAACACGTATGTGATGTGACCCTTTTTAAGATATTTTCCTGGTTAAAAAGCTTAAATTTTTTAGTCCCGTTAGAAAGGACTTGAGTTTCTGTAGTTATGCAATTACCAATATCTAATTAATTGTGATGCATGGGCATGAGGTGTGTTGCAAATGTTGGCCAGCAATTAAATTTCAATTCTCTATATTTAAGTAGTCTTAAATATATCTCCAGCAAGTGTAGTAACATTCTTAAACAGTCTGAGAAATGGGAGGTTTCAGAAATTGCAAGATGGCATGGTTAATTTTATGTCCTATTAATAGGTGGTAAGGAATAATTTTCATCCATGTAACAAAAAGAAAATTAACTTTGATTAAAATTGGTGCTAATGTTTTAATCACTTTTACATTGGTTTTGCTGCTGAAGCTGATTGTCATTAAGAATATTTGCATTCTTTTCAAAACTTTAATGGTTAGCAGTGTAAAAGAAGACATGTTTTGTCAAACATTTTTTTAAAGAAATTTCTCGTGTGTTTGAAATGAGGTCTCTAATGTAAAATTGACATTCTGATATGAAAGTGTAAGTCATGTATAGCAAGTCTAATGCAACCTTTTAACGTAATTTGAGAGATCAAACCCTCATTTAGCAAATAATTTTTGTTTATAAACAAAATTTGAATGACAAAATTAAAAGAAAACTTAAGCATTGATTTTTGTAGTCGGGTTAGTTTTTATTCTCGTTCTGTGTATAGTAATTTGGTGGTAACAGGTTAGTCAAATGCAATCATGTACTTACATATTTTAAAATGTAATGCCAAAAATCAAAATTTTTAAACTTCACACAAAAATCTTTTCTGTGCTATGTTCAGGATTGATCACCTTTGAAAGACTTCCCTAGGACAGAATTTGCTTCAGTTTGTATCCTTCTGCAGTATGTCAAATTAGCACATGAGCCAGATAACTATTCATGTGCACCTAAGTGAAGCCATAAAGGAATGTAAATGTTCCTAATATGCAAATTCTTACTGTATATACAAAACACTTAAAATGGCTGTAAATTTAAAACTGACATTTCTGCAGTGCATACTGTTAACTGTTATTTACTTCAAATTTTTTTGGGTGCAGCTAGAAATTACATTTCCAAAGTGCTGTATCTCAAAATATAACTGTAAATGCATACAAAAATATTAGTTCTGCATTGAACCTTGCTACAATTCTCTTGTTTACTTAATCTACTTCTACATAAAAATATATCGGATGCAGGACAGCAGTAAAGAAAACTGCTGCAAAATATGTATGTTCCCTAAGAGGGGTAAGCAGTTCTATAATTATGATTAGTGAGGGTGTCATTGTACATGCCTCTGGAAAGCAAACTGCGGATACAATTCAGGAATTGCTACCAAAGTATGGGCATTTATAGGTTGCTTTGAACTTTGTCATTACTTTAATGTTGCTGTTTGGAATATACAGTGAGATGCACTGTTGAGGGAAATTCTTTGTCTTTGAGATGGTGTGGTGGATCAATTGGCGATAAGGAGACTTTCAGAAAGTTTTGTGCAGATAAGCACTGATACTGTTTCGGAAACTGTTAGATTAATGTGAACATTGACATCTGCGGAAACATGCTCCCGAAATGTTGCAGGAAGAAACCTTGAATTTGATTTAATGTTGCTAAATTTCTACTTGGTGAATTACATGTGAACGTGCGGGTGGTCTGGGGGTGGAATGTTGCCACAAACAGAGGGAAAAGTTGGAGATTGTTACTAAAGTTTGATAAGATTACAGTATATTCCTCTCAAAATTCAGTCTTTGGAAATATTTCTTTGTAAACTTAATGCATCCTGTCTCTTCTGAATTTCCTTTAATGGGTTTGTACAAACTGTGGGACGTGGGCTATGTAGGCATATTTAAGGTCGGTAGGCCTTATAACCTACTACTTTGACAAATAGTTTCAGCATGTTTTAGTCAAAAGGCAGCAGATAATTTCGATTTTTGATAATCATGCCCAAGTGGGTGGGAAATACAAACAGCACTTAGAGGGGACCGCACACCCCTACACTTCTACCACAGACACCCATGGTTTTTGCAGTCTACACATAGCTTACGTAACTATCTGTAAGAGCATTTGTCTGTGTTAAACTGCATGTAGAGAACATTGAACCTTGATAATTAGAACAACTTTCATGTCACTGGAATGAGACTGCTCAATCTGTTAGTCCCAATACCTTGATAAGTGATTTGTGATAAAGGCTTTTAGATTATTGTATGTAGGCATTTGTGGCTATGAGGCACTTGATCATACCAGGAAAGTTAGTACCAGGGCTGTTAGATTCTCATTAGGCCACTACAAATAATAAAAATGTTTGACAAGCCACACTCTACATATTACAAAGTGGTGGCTCACCTATACTTAGTTTATTTACGTGAAGATGTAATGAATTATTCTAGAATTTTATTACTAATGTAATGCTAGTGGTAGTTTACACCAAATGTATAAATTATTAAAATTAGCACCTTAGGTTTTATGTATCAATCACATTAGTAGACTTGAAAGCATGTGATGTGGTGAATGCCATTATGCTGAATATGTTTGGAGGGTAAAGTTGGCATGAGGGTAATGTTGAGCTCATTGTTGCAAGACCGAAAGAAAGAACTAGTCATTACTAGGGTATTAAACAATTTGTATTTCACATATGTACTTGCAAAAATCACTTATTTCTTTGCATAATGCTGTAAAGATGTGCCTTTTGTGACTAAGATTCCAGTTATTTGAGATCCCCAACTTGAGGGCTGGGAGTCAAATGTGCCTAACCCTTCATAGCACAAAATTGCACTCAATCTTCTCCCAATAACAGCAAATTGGTTTGGCCTCATGCTAATACGGCAATGTTAAAGCTATTGGGTTTCTTTTTACCAAATAATAAATGCCAAACACATATGTTAAATTCACAAAATGATTTATACACAAATGTTTAACCATCCATTATGAAAAACCAAAGGGTAGTGGCTTGACAATGCTGCAATTATGGCAGTTTGTGCAAACCCTAAATCTCTGGCAAATATATATTAACAGGATCAGTTTGACTGCATTTCAGTTAGCTTTTCACGTCGGTCTCTAAAACATTTTACTGTACATACGCACCGTCTTAATATTCTCTCGGTGCACTTATATGAAGCCCGGTGCACTGGCTCCAATGAACAGCTCTTCAGGCTAATCCCTCGCCGCCGTTGCAAGACACCCTCGCCACAACTCGGCTAGCCGCTTGCGCTCACAGCTGCAACAGCACTTCTAAGTCCTCCACGTATTTCTAGTTCGCTGTGTACACGTTGCCAAGTCAACTGCAGTTGCTGTAGTCCTCTAAATAGTTTGCCATATTCCATTGTAAACTCTTATAGTTAAGTCGTGTATAATGGCAGCATGCAAGTCTTTAATTACTTTACCTAAGCTCCGAATGAACCACCAGAGACGTTGGGTGTCAGATTCAATCACTTGGCCAGATTACCCAGCTGACTTGCAATATGGCTATTCTATACATATTGTGTGGCCCACGTGTTTGCCTTGTGGCCAGCCTGTCGACGCTCGTATCACTGCTACGTAACAACTGCCACTTGAAACTCCAGTCTATTCCGCATCGACTGCAGCGAAATCAGGCCATCTTGGGAACCAAACCTAAGTTAAAACCTACACTAATACAATTAATAAAACTAATATAAACTAGAAATAAACTAGAAATAAACCAACTCAAAGAAACAATATGAACAATACGGACAGTGCTTATTGACATATTTAAAATCACTGTAATGCAATTAACCAAAATCAACATTGCCAACTGTGGTGGTAAATCTCTAGAAAAGTGCAGCACATGTTACTATGACAATCACAATTCCAGACCTGATTGGTTGCCATTTTAAGGTAGATATGATTAGCTGGTATCATAATTGTGTGAAATGGATGTAATCTAAATGCTGCAGGGCTGCAGTTTGAATAAGGCACACATTTATAGGAAACTACCTACACGTCTCTGTAGTATTGGAGATATTCCTTGGGATAAAGCACTTTATCTTAGGTTTTTAGAGCATTCATTAGTATCGTTTTATAAATTACTAGTTATCTATATTTCTTAAATATGGTACATTTTGCCAGTATTATCTGCAGTTCCACATTCCTTCTAGAAGTGGCAATCCTAAAATGTGCCATGTAATGTTGAGGCAGCATCCAGTTTCTTGCTGTGTGCATCAGCATGTCCCTTAAATGTCTAGTGGGAAGTATAGGCAAGTTTTTGCATAATGGTTTTACATAAACGGACAGTGTAGTCGACTAATCAATAAAATTATTCTTAATGTGGTAAGGTTATGTATGAAATTTAGTTCTTAAGTTATTAATTTGAGTAAAGATAATTGAAACTTCTGTTTTTTTCATTTGGGTTTGGCTTTGTAGGGTTTTTTAAGGATGAAATTGAGTGAACTGGAATTATTGCTCCAATAGAAGTTTTGTTAAAATGGCTTTTCAGTACTGTTAAAAGTTTGCTCATTTGCTGATGCTAGTTACATATTGCATGTGGTGTTCTGGCAATTTGTTTGAGAATGTTTGTTTTATGTTAATTAATGCGAAGTTATACTTTTTTCCCCATGGGAGTAAGGTTTCTGGGGTGGTCAGGACACTTAAATACCTGCCTCCCGTGATTCACCACTACAGTGTAAAATTTTCTTGTAATCGGCAATGACACTTTACTGTTGGCTCCAAAAGAAATTCATTTTTCACATTGAAGCCAGTTACGGTATTATGTGCCAGAGCTTAGCTTTATTCAGTTGCAGTAAATCTTTTGGTAGCTTCTCAGATTTCAACTTTGTAAATTTTGCTGAAATGGTAACAATTCAATCAATGTGAGACTATTATGAAAGGTTGATAACATTCTCTAAATCTGTGAAATGTATATAAGGAAACTAAAAGCTGTGTGATAAGTTATCAGTATTGCTAGTACTGATAAGTAGGAAATGGATGTGTTCTGTGTTTCACAAGGCAAATAAAAGAACCTACCACACTTCCTCCAGAAGTAGCGACTCATCTTTGAACAGATGTCTTGTGAAAATGCTTTGTTGTATTAACCTTGTTGCTTTGTACTGAATTTTCTATTTGGTGAAGATAGATTTTTTGTTTCCTGAGGATGGAATGGTACATACAAATGAGTAATCTGAATATGAAATAGTTAATCAGTCCCATACTGCAGTAATTAATAGAATAAAATAATCTTCTATGCAGATTGACTCCATAATCAGACAAAATATTTTTAATATAGTGAAGTTGAACCATCGTATTAATTTGTAATTTCCCATGGTTGTAAATAATGGTGTCTGTAATTGAATTACTAATAAAAGGTTATTTAAAGAACTAAAATACCATTCACACTTTTTAAATGACATCAAGCATGAAAAGTTAAAAAAAAATTTATTGTATATATCCTGCTGTAATATGTATGAATTAGACATAGCTAAATTAATTTATTAGTGGAAAAAAATTAATTGCTCGCTCTGTTCCACAATTGTCAAGGATGAAGCATACATGATTTTAAAGATGTAGTTGCTGCTGAGAGAATGGGACCTCTTCATCAGAGGATTTTGTGAAAGACATTAGATTTATTTTGCCTCTTGAAAATTCTGTGGTATAGCTGTGGTTACCTCAAACTTTTCTGAAGCCCTGCTGCAGTTCTATTTTGAGCAATTTCTGTACCTTTTGCAAACAAAGGTTAACCAGTGTCTGGAATAATTACTCTACAATGACGGTGCACCACATTCATGCACACTGAATATTATTTTGCAACTGAAAAATTTCTTACTAGGCATTACCAACATAGCTATTTCCCCATATTTGTTTTACTTATAAATAAAATTTAATAACTCATTTAGAAGTTTAATGTTTAAAAAAAATGCAATACTTTTGTAAACACGAGTATGAAATGCTTGTGATCAATTACATATTTAGAAAAGAACCAAAATTGCACAAGATTAGATTTTTCAAAGGTTTCATTAGAAAAATGAGATACTTCAAATAGAATAGTATAAATGTTGGTGTGTGCTAGTAGGATTACATTGGATCCTTATATAAACTGTTTTTATTGTAGCCATCCATGCTGGCCATTGCACGTAAAACTATTATTTTGTGTCNGTCATTGCACGTAAAACTATTATTTTGTGTCTGGGAGCTTGTGCATTATTATGTACCTTGAATATTTACCTGAATTTGGTGAGGAAAAATTGAGCACGAATGCCATTAGGCTATATCATTGTGGCAGTAATTTTTTTTTCAGGAAGGGCAGTTAAGATATTCTAGTAGGTGTATGTAATTTGACCCCTTGTATACTTTAGGGTATTAAGCAAAGATCTAAAATATCCCATCCCCTCTTCATGCCAAGAAGTATAACTGTTAATGTTACAGGGTCTCAGTTTGGCCCTTAAATGTGTTTAAATATATGGTTTGTTAAATTTTTTTGTGCTGACTGGGGATANATAAATGTTGGTGTGTGCTAGTAGGATTACATTGGATCCTTATATAAACTGTTTTTATTGTAGCCATCCATGCTGGCCATTGCACGTAAAACTATTATTTTGTGTCTGGGAGCTTGTGCATTATTATGTACCTTGAATATTTACCTGAATTTGGTGAGGAAAAATTGAGCACGAATGCCATTAGGCTATATCATTGTGGCAGTAATTTTATTTTCAGGAAGGGCAGTTAAGATATTCTAGTAGGTGTATGTAATTTGACCCCTTGTATACTTTAGGGTATTAAGCAAAGATCTAAAATATCCCATCCCCTCTTCATGCCAAGAAGTATAACTGTTACTGGTACAGGGTCTCAGTTTGGCCCTTAAATGTGTTTAAATATATGGTTTGTTAAATTTTTTTGTGCTGACTGGGGATATTTTTACCATCGCAACTCTCATCTGACTAACTGTTTAATTACTGCTAGTTCTATGCACCAATGAAACTTGTGCTTTGCTTTGTGATGGTGCGGAAAAACTTTATAATGGAGGCTCCTGTTGGAAGTGTTCAGAAAAGACACTCCATGATAGTGTTTCTGCATCAACACAAAGCAAACCACAAGTGCCACTGCCAATTTTATTAAAAATTTATTTTGAGTAAATTTATAGTTATAAAATAATTCTACTTCTAAAATCGTCGGCTGGCCGAAGTAAACGTTTCTTCGACACCACCAGATTTACCACAGTTGGCCCATAATGAATGTTGTACCAACCCCAGCAGGAAATACAGTTGTGATAGACGGTTGATTTTGGTTGCGAAAAATTTGGGAGCGTATTCCTTTTAGAGATTATATAAGAGTTCTAAAGTTCTTCAATTTTTTTGCTTGAAAGGAGTGCAAACCCTGTGGTGATACGTTGTTCGTTGCAGTTCTTGCTGCTGCTGGTGCTNCCACAGTTGGCCCATAATGAATGTTGTACCAACCCCAGCAGGAAATACAGTTGTGATAGACGGTTGATTTTGGTTGAGAAAAATTTGGGAGCGTATTCCTTTTAGAGATTATATAAGAGTTCTAAAGTTCTTCAATTTTTTTGCTTGAAAGGAGTGCAAACCCTGTGGTGATACGTTGTTCGTTGCAGTTCTTGCTGCTGCTGGTGCTGATATTTGTGCTGGAGCTGTCCGCCGGCATTGCTGGCTACGTACTCAAGAACAATGCGCAGCATTTCATTATATCTAAGCTCAGTGTCCATGCAACACTACGATACTGATGGGGGATCTTCATTTGTGTGGGATAACATGCAGCAATCGGTAAGTTCTGCAATCTCAACACTAGTCTCCGTCAAAATGTAGTTTGTTTTTAATATAACTGTTGGCAGTGTAGAAGATTTTGCATTTGTTCAGAAGGTTATTTTATTCAAGATAGTGTGTAATTGAAACCACCACTCGAGTATTTCAAGGTGTCAGAAATGTTAAATGTGCACGAAATTTTCCCAATATATTAAAAATAATTTGCTTAAAATATTGGTGTTCATTCTCAAACTAAGTAAAGTATTAAACGTCAAGTACTTTAGCATGGGTTATTAGATTATTTGAAGAAAATTAGGATATACTTAAATGTCTTGGTAATTAGGTGAAGTGTCCAGGTATAAAAAATTAAAGAGCATTGTATGTACATACAAATAACTAATCATATTTTAATATTAATTTGTAATTTCATTAATGAAAATATTGTGAAAACTGGAGGAATTGATGTCTGCAGCTCAATTATAACAGAATGACTAAAATTATAAACCATTTTGCAAATTCACGTTTTTGTGGTAGGAGTGTCCCCATTTCAGAGTATTCAGAATTAATAACCCTAATGTTTGATTAACAGAGAATTTGTAATGTGCTTTCCAAAGACATTTCTCTTTAAAATTCAAAATAGTTAGTTTTGGTATAATGTTGATTTTCTTCAGTGTCTGGTTCTAGTGGATTTTTGTATTTTGTAGTGCCCTTTTCTTTTGAATTACATAGAAAATATAGTTCCTGACATCAAAATGTTCCTGTGGCCTACAGCATTAGGATGTGACATATTGCATAACATTGCAAGTACCCTCCAGATACTGAAAAAAACTTACAACTTTCTTTCCAAACATTTGACAGTTGCTCTGACACAAGGGTATTATTCATGAGGCCAGAGTATGTGCTAAATTGCATCCTTAAGAATAGTTGAGCATTGATGTATGCTTGCCAGTTTCCAAGACTGTCTTAACTTTATTAGAAAAATCTTCACTCGAACTTACGATGGCATAGAATGGAATATGCAATAGAGCTGATATTGTATAAGTTTCCACTTTACACTTCCTGTTGCCAAATACCTCATCATGTAGTGCTTTGCCATATGTGGGAAACAAACAATTCCTCTGAAATGTCACATGTAAATAACTTTTAATTGATTAAATTAGTTTATTAGGCTAAGTCATTATGCAAAACCAGTTATATTTGTTGCACATAATCACTTAAAAGTGACCACACATCATTGTTCACCCAAGCAAAGCAGGTGGTGAAAATTTGTGGCCATGACCTTAGTAGGCATTCTTAATACACCAAGTATCTTGCAGCTCACTACTTTGCTCGTAATAGTTCTCCGAAAAATAGGATGGGAGTATATTTATAAAATAGTGTATTTAAAATCTAGAAATCGTGCTGTGCAAGTTACGTATTTTTAAGTGCCAATCACTTTTTCTGCTAGTTTTATGCTGCAGTATTTTCTAAATCACTTTGAAAGAATGCAATTTTTTTTTTCATTCCACAGTTTGATTGCTGCGGTATCGGTAAACCAGGAGACTGGGGCGCGGTATACCCGCAGAAGAACGGAACGCTGCCCGCTTCGTGCTGCCACCAAGAGACTCAGCAGTGGGGTGGAGAGCCGTGCTCTGTGAACAGTTCCAACCTGAACAAGCCAGGCTGCCTGCCGTCCCTTCAGCACTTTGTGGCCAGTCACGCAGCCACCCTCGGCGGCATTGGGATCGGCATTGCAGTTGTCCAGGTAATAAACACAAAGTACAACCCCTATTCTGTGCTGCTTTTCTCTAATTTACTTGGTCCCGTGTAATGCACATACTGACTTAATTTCCCTCTTTTTTGCACATTCCTAAACTAAACCTTTTTCTTGCCCCTTATGTGCAAGAGGGATTTTGCTGTAGTATATTGCCTAGGTTAGGAAATGTCCCCTAGACACCTACTAGTTTTGTTAGCAATTGTCTATTTCTTTGGTGTGTGATGTCATTAACTTAAACCTATTGTATGAAAAAATTTCAATTCCTTGTAAGAAATTCACCATGTTGGTGTACATAAATGTTTACAAATCCAGACTTGTAAGGGGAAAAAAAAATTTAATACCATTTTTAATACAAAAATGTTTTCATCCCACTTGGAAAGGGATAGGGATTTAATGTTAAATGTATGTGCTTAATAAAAAATTTTATTTCTGTTAATATGTTACAAAGGCCACTGGTAGTCATGCTGGTAATGTCTTTTTTCCAATATCCTAAATCATTTTAATTTAGATTTTTATAATTATCTCACACATGCATGTGTACACACATGTGTACATACACATGCACTTGCATGCACTCACACATGCACACTCGCTCCATTTATCATATTCCCAGCATTATCTGCAACAGCATGAACTTTGCCATTTAATTCCCACAATTCCACGGATTATTTCCGTATTATGGATATGCTATCGGCAGCGTTTTTTGCTAATTAAAATGGCATATCTTCTAGACACAATGATTGAGGTTAAAAATTGTTGTCCGCAAAATGAGCACCGAGTGAAATATAATCGCACGCGTGTGTGGACCACATCAGAAGTCAAACTAATATGCTCCACGCCAACAAAACCCTCCTTAATTCTACTCTGCACCCTTTGGTACAGCTCAGGAATTAGTCATGAAGAATATTGTTCAGTCAGGTATTTTATCTCTTTGTTCCAAAAATGAAATGTCGTTAAATCCCTCACTTTCAACAATTCTGAAAGGTAGTAGGTCACAGCATATAATTTTGCCAATGAGCTCTGAGATTGACAGGTTGACAGTGGTTTGTTTACCAATCATGTAATTGATTTAGTGAAATTTCTGTTTTCTCTCACCGTAAGTCTGTGTGGACATGGTCGAGGATAATTGGGAGGCAAGTAAACGGCAATGCTCACTGCTCATGGATGAACTGATAGCACAGGAAAGTTCACTTGCACCACTTACATTAATTTTAGGTATGGGTCGGTTCAGTTCTTAGATTCAGATTTATACCGGTGCTTGAGGTTTGACTCTGAACTGGTTTTAGGTTCACTATTACTATGTTCTCGTTTCTACACAGCAATGGCAAAACTCTTTCCTTACAAAAATAACTACCATATTTACTCTCCTATAGCATGTCTTTTTTTCCCAAAACAAAGGAGAAACTTTCTGGGGTGTGCGCTATACAAGAAAAAGTGGTAGTCCTAAACTGTCCGGTGATGTTTAGAAGTGTAAGGGAAAAGTCTTCTCATATCGTGCTCTTGCATCACTCCTCTCCCATCTCTCTTTATCGCTCAGCCCTCTCCAGTAAGCAACACTGCTAGCTGATGGATACATTCCTCCAAGCCTTAGTTTCTATGTAAGCCAAAGGATAATAAACAAAATTCCTCAAGGGGGTGGGAAGCAAAATTTTATTTAGAGGTTTCACATTCTAGCACTGCATAAAAGAAGCATTAAAAGGCCGCCCAGTCAAAGCGTAAAAGAAGCAAAAATATTGTTCAATTCTTCCATAGGTTAAATAAAATATTTAATGAATTTTACCTGCATTGGTTTAATGAAGTTGCAAGCAAAAGACTAGTGTTAAAATTGAACAGAATATTGGAACCAATATTTAAATTGTAGAATTGGAACCGGAACTGCTATTTCTCGTTATTCGACCCATCCCTAATTAATTTGCACACCACTGGTGCCAGGTACACAAGTCTGAGCATGTTCAAAAGGAGTGCGTGGTTCTTTCTCAAAGTTCATAATTTTCGTGTCCCTGCTGTGAACTGAATCTGTGTTTTTTCACGTTTGACGTAGTGAATCCTTGTGAGTTAGCACCACCATGTGAAATTTTTGCATGGCAGAAAGTAACATTAACTATCACAAAAACATAAACTGTAAATCAATATTTCATAAGTCTAACTAGTAACATGCTAAGTGTTTCTAACAATTTTTGCATTCATAAATTCAAAAGTGAGCATCTAAGTACTAATGAAAAATTGTGGATTTTGGGCAGGATCAAGCAAAAAGCTATACCAAAAGCATTGTAACAATGCAGCGTCTGGGTCGACTGTGGAAGTTACAGTTCAGTTAACTCAATCTGTAGAAATATGAAATGTTAAAGGCGTCAAACAAATATAAATTAAGTCCAGTTTTTGTTAATTACTCTGTACTTTTATTTCTTTCCAATGAAACAGTTTACATACAATTTTTGGGTATGTAGAGTCATGAACAGCTTCACAGACAAACAAGCAGAAAGCAGCGCCGCAGTAGTTTATTGGTTAATTTTGCCTTGAAAACTTTCATCGCAAGAACTTACGAAGGCAGGAGGGACATCAGTTCCCTTCTGGCACACTATAGACCTCCCACACCAGCGGAAATAATATAATAGAATTTTAAAGTAAAAGCAGAAAAGAATTGAAGTGAAAAAAGATTAGAGGTCGCGGGTGCTTGCCGGTTTGGGCAATATTAATCACGCCCGATGCGTCTTCCTTGCGTGCTGGTTCTAACCCGTTGCCGGGCGATAGGCACACAGAGTAATTGTTGCAGTGTGCCTATCAGAGTATCAAAATGTAACCAAATAAGGGCATGGCGTGGGCCGGCATCCCCTTCCCACGCCAGCCGAACTGCGTAGTCTGTAAAAGATAATCAAACCTTCTAGAACCAAATTTGTCAACTGCAGTTTGGAAAGTATAATGCAGGCGCGTAACAAAACTAAGATTTCGAAAAACAAATGTATACTCTATAAACTACCACAGCTTTAATTTCAAATCCTGATAAAATACTACGAAGCTTGGCAAAATGAAGAAATTTAACCAGGTATCCCGATAATTAATATATTGCATCATTACAGCATCATGAGCTCAACACCACATGCATCCACATGTGCCCTTAAGATCACACGTGTTTCTGCAGTTACTTACACTACCTAGCCGACACCGGGCGGAAGTGAACACTCGGTCTAGAGTACATCAGTGTGGGGCGGCGAGAACGGAACCCACCTACCTCGTCGTCACATACTACATGACTCAAGTACCTATCTTTATTTTCCTCATGAGGTAACTCTTGGGGGAAAATAACAAGCATTCCAACTTGGTGTTCCCTCGAAAGCCAAAGCTGTCAGGTGCTCCAGCAATTAGAGATGATGTCGGTGCAGCTTGTGCCACGATGGACACCGTCCTTCCAAACTGTGTGGCATCGTTTGGCTTGCTGTCCGGAATAATAGTGCTATGTGGCCCCAAATGCGGCTTAAAGGTGGGTAATAAATTCCCGAAGAAGTATACAGTGGTCAAAATGCCATAGCCAAATTAGTTAGTCATTATTTTATTAAAACCACAAACAGGTATGGCTACCCATCTTGCTATCAGGGATGGACTCGTCCAACCCACCCAAGCTGGAACAGTTAAACTTGCCCATCGGCGAAAAAATTCAGAAACTGAATTTCGCTTAACAAATTTACCAGAAACTGCAATAATTTCTCAGTTTAGCATTATTCCAGTTATTTCATTAATTGTAATTATGTTCAATGCTTAAAATGGTAATTGTGTCCTCTTTTCACAGCAGACTGCCTATCAAGGTCTCATTGTTTTTATTTTATGTTTCTAGTGTGGTGACATCCCCTGCGATGTCACAGTCACAAACATAATTATCACTTAATTAATCACAGGGATGTCACCAATATGTTATTAAACAGGGAGTGTAGCATATACGTCTTAAGAGAGCACATGTCATTTTCACATAATTTTTGGTGCCAGCTTCGACCACCCTCAGCTGAAGCCGACACCATGATTGTAGTCTGACTTCAACACTTGGCCTAGCTAGCAGCACGAGAGTTTCGCTCTGTGCGGACCCCCTCGGCACCCACAACTCTTGCTATAACCACCTTCATCATTAATAGTAACGTTGATCAACCGGAACATTGGCATATTCTGTGCCGAGGGGACGACCTTCTGCCTCCCTACATTTTAACCAGGTTTTAATGTGCTACATGTATTTTCAATTATTTACCTGGCTTATGCTGCTTTTGAAGCATTGGTCACTTGCAGACGTGATTGCCGGGTTCACATCAACTTGTAACATATTAGCGTAAATGCATATGTCTAAAGCAGTAAGTAAACGTCTTAAATCACCATGAGTGTTTAATTTACTTTGCCTCTCAGGGTTTCTGGCGCTGCACCCTAATACAGCAAAGTGAAAGTAAGGTGTATGATGTGGCCTACAACCTCGCTAGTGTAATAAGTGAAACTACTAGGTGCGTACAATTATTGGTAAGTTCAGTACCTGCAAGCACTCCAAATCGCCAAATGACTCCAGGGACCTTGGGCAGTCGACCGCACGTCCCTCACTAACTCATGCTCACTGAGTTATGGCGCCAGGAAATCTCATCAGTTTTCGCCTTAACCTGAGTAAGCCAGGTAACGTGGGAATCCACATCAGCATCCCTGGAACCTCTGCACCTCAAAGTAAAACACTGAAAATTATCTCCTTCATTAATTTTAATACTGCAAAAGTTTATACAAATTGAACTGTTAAGCATTTAAACCACACTTACAAATATTATAAATTTGTAAGTCTGCCAAATACATGAAGCACTATACAGTTGCCACTTAATACACAATAGCACTGTTCAATCCACAAGATCAAAATGAATAATTTTTAATTTAGGGCACCAATTAGTGAGAATTAGATTCCTATACATCTCAGAGTACTGTTTGGGTGGAAACATCTTCTAATCATTTGATGTAAAATTTAAATAACATTTTCTGTTGAGTGACTGCTCAAAACAAAATAAAATTGTGTTACTTGAGATGAGATGCTTAAAAGGCATTGCAAAAGTTCATGGTAGGGTACGTGTACTTTGCCTGGTATAACTGCCCTGCGGCTATTATTATGTAACTATGCAAATTGACTAAGTTTATTCTTCTCACATTTCAGCAATCCAAATATTATCGGGCCTCTTCTGCACCTGACCTCTGCTTTTCATGTTTTGAAAATATTTAACAACAATATTTAACTTACAATACACTTACAATCATACAAAAATATGCTGCTCTAATAAAAATTTTTACCATCTGGTCCCGTTGAAGCCTAGTCTGTTAAACAGGAAACTATACAAGCTAGCAACCTAATTATCAGATTTTTGCATAATATTTGCATATCCAATGACAGCCAGCAGCTGCAATTTAACTGTCTGAGATGTGGATAACATTAATACGTCAATGACGTTTAGCTGTCAACATCACCTGATAGCTGTCAACATCACCTGATAGCTGCCTACATCAATGTTTAGTTACATAGCGCGCGTCCACTATGCCGTGCATGTACTCATCTCTTGCGCAAAATAAACTTTAAACCAGAAATAAACACATATACACAACTTTAAAATAAAAAAATGATTTTGAGATACATGCTGTTCATTTTTCATTTCCGTGTTTGTAAGCGAACATTATTTACTTTTACCGCAATGTCTTTAGAACCTTAACGTCTACCAAAACAAAAATTTGAAAAAGAGGTCTCATATATATATATATATATATAAATAAAGAAAACAAACATATCTTTCCAAGATGAATAAAACAATATTAACATTATCCATAATACATAGAAAATACTTCAAAACATAAAAGAGCATTATGAATCGTTATAAGAGAAAGAGTTAAAACATAGTACAAACATTACAAACCATAAACAGTAAATTCTTTCATAAAATACTAACCTTAGAAAATACGGAGTGCAATTTTTTATGAGCACTTTATGATAGTCTCCTTAGAGATGTGCATTGAAAAAACCAATCAATTATGTATCTATCGATAATATCGGATATTTCAGATAATTAAATTCGATTAAATTGTTTCTGAGAATAGATTATGTACATAATCGATTACTATATGAGTTTTTTTTAATGGTTTGTACCCNATTAAATTCGATTAAATTGTTTCTGAGAATAGATTATGTACATAATCGATTACTATATGAGTTTTTTTTAATGGTTTTTTACCGNTTTTAATGGTTTGTACCCTCTCTACCAGGGAAAACTATTAAGGTTGGGAAACTGAACGTTTTTAGTTAGGCAACAAAAATTTTTGGCCACCTGAGGGTATTGCTGTCGCATGTGTATAAGCTTTTCTATTTCGTATGTAACTGCAATTTTCATCAAATGAATGTAATTCAGAAAAATGTTATTTTTTGTATTATGACAGACCCTATGTAAAAAATAAACTTTGTTCTTCGCACTAAAATGGAAATATAACAAAATATATTTGCATATTGTTAAATATCCTAAATTGTATATAGCAATACGTAGTCTTACGCAATTGCTTTTTTTTTTAAATCACATCGTCTTAACTGCTCTTGTTGAGAGTAGTGAGAACATTACTGATCCGCATCTGCATCCTGTACACACGTTCGTGTGTCTCGTGCACAAGCCCCAGCGATTCATGCGAGAACGAAATCATGAACCGGTTCGCGACCCGCTGGAGCTCTGTCCCGACACGAGTGATATTCTGTATTTGCGCGCGCAGTGTTAAATCAATCATTGCCCCACAAAAAAGGTTAAATGTGTCACCAGGGAAAGTGTTATTTCCTTAAAACTCCTGCTAGTTAAAATTGTAAATTGCTTTCGAGTGCAAACCCATATTGTNTCATGCGAGAACGAAATCATGAACCGGTTCGCGACCCGCTGGAGCTCTGTCCCGACACGAGTGATATTCTGTATTTGTGCGCGCAGTGTTATTTCCTTAAAACTCCTGCTAGTTAAAATTGTAAATTGCTTTCGAGTGCAAACCCATATTGTCGTGAAATCACTTTCATCCACGGTATGTGAACATTCATAATTCTTTTCTAAATTTTTTATTGACGACTCTGTGTTAAGTTTGTTTTTAAAAGGCAAAAGTTGTAGTAGCATATAATCATAATCTAGACAAACAAAAATTCTATCAGTTCCGACTTCCACTTTCCCAACCTGACAAACTTAAATTCTCCTGCTTTGTGCTCTTGTATTAATGTTCAAATTCATTTTGTTATGTCTTTTGGCAACCTCAAAATTATGTCTATAAATATTTTATGCATGGTGCTTTGCAGGTCCATTTCGGCCCTAAGTAAGTTAAGGGATCAGAAAAGCTAATTAATATCCAGGCGGACTCAGAAACTTTAAATACCGAAACTAACTTCTCAGAATATTTTCGCAATTTATTTCATTGTCTCTTGCATGTTTAATTATGCCTTACAGTGTACTTGTTCTGTCTTTTTTGTATGTAAATTTCCCTCTCCGAGTTGGCGAGAGATCGCCAGCTGGTGCCTGGCCTTCTTGCTCCAACTAGTTCGTCAAGACTTGGTGGGTGTAGGTAGTACAAGCACATCGCGGGAGCCTTCATTTTGTTTGAATATCATATAATTCTCAATAGTGTAACGTAACTTACCGGAACCTTTGTATTTTCTTAAGTAGCTCCACTCCCGTGATCGTGCTCCTATCTCCGTCGGACTCACTGCCAGGGAGATGTAATTAATTTAATTTGTGCACGTGTTTAACGGTACTTTTCTCTGTGTCGACCCATGGCAGGCCTAAATACCATGTCCGCATAAGTCTCGGGTCGTTGTATTGGATGTACTGCATTTTGTCGCATTCGTCAATATAACCATTCCTAGTCAGAGTTTCAATTATTTTATTAAATAAGTACATAAGTACCTTCGGGACCTGGCCCCTCTACAGGCACTTCACTTCTATGCATAGTGCTCTTACCGAGGTTGTATGAGTGTGTAGGAAACATTAACTTAACATAATTAGATGTGTGCATTGTGAGGGGACCGCCACGTTGCCGACGACCTGCCACAGTCCTGAGAAGAAGAGTCCACATGCTCAACCATGATATAGATGAGTTGGCACCCTTATGGTAAATATTAAGTTTTGCAGGATGTAAGAACATTTATCATAGAATTCTGTACTATGTGTAGAGATTTCTCTCTAAGCCGGTGTATCCCCGTTCCTCACTCGTGTCAGAACCACGTCAAATATCACAACTAAATCGTTACATGAAATAGTGAGATGGTTATAAATATCATATTTTGGGTTTTACTTCACAGTTTCCATAAACGAAAGGAGGAAACTACAAATTTAATTTTAATGACAGCTATTTTAACTGTTGTGAGTTTTGTATTGTGATGNGTAAACGAAAGGAGGAAACTACAAATTTAATTTTAATGACAGCTATTTTAACTGTTGTGAGTTTTGTATTGTGATGTTGGCAAACATGTTAACTTTTGGCAAACCTGTTAACTTTAGTATTGTATTTTTGTCCTCGGAGAATATATAGTTGTCGTTCGGTTTTGTTCAGTTGCATTTTAATAAAGAAGTGATGAGAAAGCAGTGGCAATTGTTTATTACAAACCGAGCAGAGAACGATTATCGAACAAGCTATATAATTTTGGCACTTAAATTCTTAATGTTTTTTTTTNTATTACAAACCGAGCAGAGAACGATTATCGAACAAGCTATATAATTTTGGCACTTAAATTCTTAATGTTTTTTTTTTCATTTAAATAGTTTGCTTGTAAACGCCCAATACCAAACACAGTTAAATTATTTACTGTTTGCATAANGTTTTTTTTTCATTTAAATAGTTTGCTTGTAAACGCCCAATACCAAACACAGTTAAATTATTTACTGTTTGCATAAATTGTAAAAACAAAATTGGAGGCACTCAACAATTTTACAGACTTAATATACAACTTCAATTGGTGAAATTAGCTGCATTCCGAAAATCTGCTACAAACTGCAATAAAAGAAGTATACTTATTTTGCGAACGCAAATACCTACACACTCAGAAGTTCAAATTGCTTTTTATCAGCTCATAATTTCCCGATCAATCTCTTAACATGATACGACAGACTGGTTGTAGGGATGCTTGAACAAGTTCATTTCCGTAATGCAAATATAGTTTTTTTTATATGGAAAGAGGTAATAAAAAAAGTAAATATGTTTTATGCTGGATTTACAATGCCACGACGAACATGCTCCAACCGTCTGACATAACATGTCCATCCGACAATGTCCACCACTAAAATGTGTTCAGCATTTACAATACTCAGAAAGTTCCCATCCGATAAGCGTATCGTGGCTGTCGGCAAATCTTAAAATGGCCAGTAATTTGCTATACTTACTCGTTGATATACTTTCCTCCTTGTCCTTGCGCTGCTAATTTTTAAATAACTTCGAGCGAATATCAAATAACTCGGGATACTTTTACAATTTATTTATTAAAAGTTCGTCTGTGAAACTTTTCATCATTATTTATTTCCGCCACATTAACAACCAGGTATCTTTCTTCTACACAATAATTAGTATATACCTGTAACATATTTTAATAGTAAAATTTCCCACAGCAGTGATATCTGCGCGACATTTTGTTTAGTAAGGTTGTTTTTATACTACCCAGAGAGTCCAACTACGACAAAGTAGAAATAGAAAATACTTTTGTCGGCCTGTCGGAGCCATGGTATTGTCGGGGTGACCTTGCTTCTGATTGGCTGTTGAAATATTTACGTCGGTGTCGGGGCTGTGATGTCGGACTTAAAGTGGAAAATCTCCTTGTCGACATGCCACGGCAAATCAAATAAGAAATTCTAGTCATAATGAAAATGCTGCAAACATTTTTCGTTACGGCAATGTGAGAATATTTTTCCAAAATTCCAAACTGCTATTTGCAAAATTTTTGAATTACGGTCACTAATCGAAAATGTATCAAATAAAATTAATTGCTATAGTTAATAAACTAATGGGTAGTAATCGATTTCAAATAATCAATTCATTACAACCAAAAAATCGATCACCGTATTAATTGATTTGTATTCGAACTTCCCCGCAGTCCGTTTACAAAAAATCAGTGGTTATGATAACTTGAACTGATTTTTTTTCTGACCTTTTGGATACATAGATAAGAGATTGTAGATATCGCAACTAATAAATGGTATACGTACGTACGTCATGTATCGCCGCTAATATCAACCTATACCTAACCTGTGTACTGTGAACAACTGTATGTACGCATGGAAATGTTTATACCGACGTTTGTGGTTGTCTTTATCATCATTTTTTCTTCTGAAAGTTATCAGGTATGAGATTTTTTAACTTTTTACTCAGAAATATTGGGTAATTATCAAGTTTAGTGACTTTTCTGTAAAAAAAAAAAANATGAGATTTTTTAACTTTTTACTCAGAAATATTGGGTAATTATCAAGTTTAGTGACTTTTCTGTAAAAAAAAAAAATTCCCCGGAAAATTGTATATTTCCACTCTACTAATGACAGCAGAACACGAATATACGAGGGGCAATAACGTATGACTAATTTCGTAATATATGCCCACCTAACCTAACAGTACCTGACGCCACGATGGGTGAATCACTATTTAACATCTTAAAACTAACCTAGGGTTGTAGGGTTTTACACTAAAATAGGATTTTAGGTTTTTAAACTAACCTACGAAATTAGGATTTTAGGGAGTTAAAGGAACCGTAAAACACAGCGGAAGAATATAAATTAACTCACGCAGGTAGGCGGCGGGTCCTTGGCCAATTCAACTACACCTCACTCGACGAAACACCATGATCTACTAAAACGCCACATAGGCGAATATTACGCACTGAAGCACTCTTTCATAGCCGAATATTATGCACTGGAGAACTCATTCATAGGCGAATATAACGCACAGAAGCACTCGTTCTTGCTTTCTACGTTTTTAAATCCGTCGGATTGGGACGTCACAACTCACACCGGCAAAGACACAACGGCTACTGAGCTGTTCAAAAATTTCCGTTAAAATCACATGTGACGCGTNATTGGGACGTCACAACTCACACCGGCAAAGACACAACGGCTACTGAGCTGTTCAAAAATTTCCGTTAAAATCACATGTGACGCGTCATCGTGACGTAACAATACCCACAAGTCAATAAGGTGATGGCAGGAATCATGACGTCACCAAAAATCATGGCGTCCGACGTAAACAAAGCGGCGAACTGCTCATACTTTTAACTATTTTATTTAATACGTTCTACTTATTTTAACATGACGCCCTCCAGAATATTAACAAAGTAAGCTGTGCAGAATCCATTAATGCTACTTTAGTTCATCTCGGATGTTTCCTTCAGAAAAGTCACTAAACTTGATAATTACCAAATAAGCAATAACGTCATTTTTACTGTGGGGTGTATGTTAAAAATCGCTCGCCGTTTTTCAGAAAATACAAGAAAATTACATTACTAATCACAT
>NQII01004759.1:16622-94450 GCA_002778355.1 Clitarchus hookeri | reverse complement strand
TTTTTTTGTGTGTTGCCCGGCATTTAGTCAAGGTCCCTGCGAAAAGACGTACATTTTACACACAAGCAGGGGATTTTCATATTTTGCTTATCCATAGTGCTGTAATCAAAGGTGTTATTTTAAGTTTTTAATTGTCAAATAAAGATAAATGTTAACATGTACTGTTTCTTTTCGTAATTTAAGTTACACATGCAGTGAGTTTTATGAACTGATTTTACAAAAGAACTGTTTATCATCTTTCATAGGTTGAAGTGAAAAATGTGTGTATGTCAAAGAAAGACAAATGTTATAATCTTTTGGTGTTCGTTAACTATATTTATTGGGTGCACCCTTTTCGATTTTTCAGTAATTCATGTGCAGTGGAAAGCAACACAGAAACTCCAAGAAGTAATGTGCAAATATGATTAATTAGGTGTGCCGGTAGCATGGGGCAGTGGACATGTACTCACAGCTGTTGGCAAGCAACATGTGCCATGACTCATCCTGGTGAGACCACTTCCCTAATAGCAACGCAGCACCAGTCCCCGTAATCTGTTATGGTAAGTGGTATTACAGTGTGTTGCTGTATGTAGGCAATGTAGTTCATAACTGAGGAAAAACTGGATGCTCTACTTATTTATGGTGTGAGAGGCAGAAATGCCAAGCAAGTCGTCCAAATGTATGGTGAAAGTTATCATAATTGGATGCCCATCTCACTGCAAACGATTCAAAGAATTTGCTTACAGCTTGAGTACAGTTCCACTGCCCCATGCTAGCGGCCCACTTAACTTAATCATATTTACACATTATTTCTTGGCGTTTCTGTGTTACTTTCCATTGCATATGCTATATCACTAAATTCCTTTTTGCACGTACTTTCAGATGCAGTTGAAATAAATGTATGTTTCCAGGGGAAAAATCATATGTGGTCTAATTATTTCTGCCCAAACACTTGTTACGAATTGTCACTTTGCTGCAAATTACTTGCCCCCGTACGTAATTTCATTTAGTGAAAACCGCATTTCGTGATCTGTAACCGTTTCAAAAATTTTGGGGGTGTCCACGTTAGGCGGACCATCCTGTATTTATAGATTGGGTTGCTTTACCGCATTAAATGCAGGAAGATGTAACCGAACTTCGTGTAACATCACAATAGGTAAAACACACATGGTGCGAGTTGATGTGCATTATTGCGTCGGCACCTCCTGTCTCCTTTCCATGATTCTTTTTCCATGAAACTCTAAGCTTCCCGAATGTTAGAGTGCTTCGCGCTCGATACCTACAAAAACCGGCCTGTGTGCCTTGAATCACCTGCTGATGAGACTGTCTTGGTGCATTATATTTGGCTATGCTTGAACAGTATTTTTTATTTTTGAATCCTGGGGGGCTGTGCTTGAACATCATTTACACAGGATCACAGTACTTAATTAAACACAAAGTAAAAATTATAACAGCAACCTATATGATGTTAGGTTTTGTTCGGTCAGGTCTTCTGCATTTGACGTGGCTAGATGCCAGCAGTACCTAAGCCTTTAAATTCCCACACTAACATGCAATACTAAACATTACAATTCCCTTCAGTGATCACAATTTCCACACTAAAACTTGACTATGTACAGCCCATTATGAGATATAAATTATGTTATTCACTCATGTAAGTGGTGGATATACCTTCTTGGTGATGTATTGCTGACAACTCGTGTATAGGACTCGTAGTTCTGCACAATAATTAAATTCAACTCTTCACACAGAAGTAATCGCAAAGAAACACTGGTACTAGCACCCTCCATTCGCAAATCACAAGATTTCACAGTCAAATTCACAATGAGCCACCAATATCTGCTGTAACACTCTAATCACCGCCAACTGGACACATTGGCATATAACCATCAGTATTCCCTATATGGGATGGTAAAATTCACAGCGGTTGGCCGACTGTTGATTTACATTTGCTTCCTTGACTACACCATTGTAGTATGAATATATCATGGCAATACACGTAAACAAAGCCTCATAACACCTTGTACAATATATTTTTTTTTACTTCTTCCATGGAGTGTATTACCCAATCCTCTTGTAAATTTCAACAAAGTAAGTCTTGCAAAAGCCAACAGGATTAAATGTTATTCCTACACAGTTTAGTTACAGTAGTTTATGCTCGTAAGTCCTTAGCATGTCGGCACACACACCTCCTGTGATTCACATATTGTGAATTTATTTTTAGTTTCCTTAGGTCTTCTTGCATTTAACGTGAATAAGCAACTTGGTTTCAATATATTTTACATAAATTTTGTTTTTTTTACCCTACTATGTCCCTGATCTTTATAGCCCACCCACAATTTCATTTTGTGATATATACAACAAATAATGTGATGCCCCCATGAAATTCATATTAAGTTTGATTAGTAATGTCCATAAACACCATTTTCTGGTATTGTTTTCCTGTTTTTCAGAAAAGTTGTGATTCTAAACAATTACCATAGGAAGGTTCGCCAAGCAAATTGGAAGAAAAGACACATAGCTAGTACCGAGGCATTCTGCTGAAGAGCAACCCGCAGTTAGTATCAGAATGAGGCGCGAGAAAAGGGAGAAATGCTGCATACAGAGCCAATAAGACTTGGAGAGGGAAGCCTAGTAGCCAGTGTTAATGCGGCTGTACAGAACGCATTACATGCTGTCGAGAATCACAAATTTATTCAGTACCTACAGAGTTGCAAAATATAAGTTGTCAGAAAATAATATAATAATACAACCAAATTATTCAATCTTACAAATTGCACCGTGATGTGCAGTTGTGACAGAGTAAGTAAACTGAAAATACTAAACTACAGTTCGATTATCAAAGGCTTGATAAGAAAGATATGCTTAAATAAATATTAAATATCACACTATGATGTAAAATTGAATATTNAATACTAAACTACAGTTTGATTATCAAAGGCTTGATAAGAAAGATATGCTTAAATAAATATTAAATATCACACTATGATGTAAAATTGAATATTTGCAAATGTAAATGTACAATAATTCTGGGTGCATAGCACCAAAAATGTTTCAAAAATTACGTTTAGTACGTAAAAATTACAAGCGACATAAAAGGTGGAAAATAAAGTAACCTGCANTGTAAATGTACAATAATTCTGGGTGCATAGCACCAAAAAATGTTTCAAAAATTACGTTTAGTACGTAAAAATTACAAGCGACATAAAAGGTGGAAAATAAAGTAACCTGCACTCAATAAAATTATTCTTAATAAAAAACTGTTACAGGAAAAGGTGCACGTGACAAACTAGTGAACATCATAAAACGACGACTGGGACGACTTACTCATGGACCAAATAAAGTCCAGGCATCATTAAAAATATTAAAATCAACCNCACTCAATAAAATTATTCTCAATAAAAAACTGTTACAGGAAAAGGTGCACGTGACAAACTAGTGAACATCATAAAACGACGACTGGGACGACTTACTCATGGACCAAATAAAGTCCAGGCATCATTAAAAATATTAAAATCAACCTCGCTTAACTGAGCAGCCAACTATAGTTGATTCTATAACGGCCTGCAGTAGTGCCGTACAAAATACAAATACCAAAAAATATGTAACCTTCTCATCCCCAATTTTATCCATTGTGCCAAAGCAAATAAATAATTTAACTTTCCCATTTACAAAAATAAAAAAATAAAAAAAATTAGATTACTGGCCATGGTTCCACAGTGCAGCGCGACCCAGTTCAAACCCTACATTGGTGCATAATCAGGACAATCAGCAAAGGTAAATTCTTGCACATAACACTAACTAACATAGGGAACACCTAAATAGTATTACGTGCGCGCAAACCCTTCATAATCAGTGGGTCGTAAAAAATCAATACAATGTCTTGGGTGCCGTGAAGCGGCTTACAAGCAAGTTATACCCAAACATAAATTTAACAAGAAGTTACTGATATAACTAATGAGCCTATTTTCCTCAACAAGTGTGCAATTAACTTTCTTAATAAATTCTTAAAAGCTGAGTTAGTAGGTAGGACTTGTCTTGTTGAAAGCAATATCATTACAGATAAAACCAGGAACATATACAACAGTAGTGAGACAATTACAAATACACATGTGCCTTACCCGAGACTGAAGCCCAGAAAACCTCGTACCATATGCTAGTATGAAATCAGCTGCATTATGGAGGTCGGATCCAATCATCGACGTCCAATTTAACCAGTCTAATGTTTTGAATGATAGAGTTTACTGACGTAAAATATTTACAGGGCTGTCATTTTGAAAACAAGTGACTGAGCCACTTAAAACACATAATTTTATATGGCCTACCATAGTGCTACTTGTGTGAAGAATTTGGTGAAAATCTATTGATTGGTCCCTGAGATACGGCATAAAATCGCAATATTTTTCATGTGATAATCTTCATAAATGGANATCGCAATATTTTTCATGTGATAATCTTCATAAATGGACAAAAAAGTGATGTATTAGCACATTCAATGATTGTATACTGTCAGTATACAAAATAAAGCTCAAATTGATTACATAGTTTTGTAGATGGTAATTATTAAGTTTAGGGGCTTTTCTGTAAAAAAAAAAAAAAACTCCAAAAGTGGTATATTTCCACTCTACTAATAACGTAGAACACGAATATATTGGGGGAATAGCTTTAAAATAAGTACAACATATTTTAAAAAATTGAACAAGTTTGTGAGGTGACTGTTTCTGACAGTTTGTTTACGTTTTGAACGAAACGTTTTATTTTTATGCCAACAAAAGTTGCATTAACGGGTTCTGCATAGCTTACCTTGTTGATATTCAAGACGGCGTAATGTAAGTAGAACATATTTAAAGAAATCGCGAAAGTTGATGTTTACGCCTATTAACGTCTGCCGCCATTAATAATGGCTACGCATAGCATATTCACGCAATCTGCCGGGCGCATAAGACATCACGAGTCATACGTTAGTATGCATGCAGGCAGCGGTCGTGGTCAGTTCGATGGTGCTTCGTTCGTGATTTAAGACGGAAAAAAAGCAAGCAAGACTACGTTTCTGCGTTATATTAGCCTATTAACGAGTGCTTCTGTATATATATTCGGCTGTAAATGAGTGTTTCAGTGCGTTATATTCGCGTATGTGGTGCTTCGTGAAAACTGTGATTTCATCTAGTGATCTGACGTTGAATGGGCCATTGACAAGAGTATGTACAACCCGCCTACATTGGTGAGTGCATTTATATTATTTGTGTGGGTTTTACGTTCCTTTAAATCCCTAAAATCCTAAATTCGTAGTTTAGTGTGAAACCCACAAATCCTATCCGGTAGCTTAACGTGCAAATGTAGTTATATTACGTAAGTCAAACAAGGCTTTTTCCGGACGTTTATACAGCACAATTTCACATTCTTTCTATACTAACCTTGGAGTATTCGTAGGTAACGCAGAACACGACTATAGTAGCGTCGTTAACGTATGACTAATTGTATAATATGTGCCCACCTAACCGAACAGAACCTAACCCCACGATGGGTGAATCACTATTTTACATTTTTAAACTAACCTAGGATTGTAGCGATTTTAACTAACCTAGGATTGTAGTTATTTAAAATAACGTAGGATTATAGGGTTCCCATGTAGTCTGTGATTGTAGGGTGTTGATCGGAGATTTTTTTAATATTGTATAATCTTATATTACTGTACAACCTTACAATCCTAGGTTAGTTTAGAGCCGTACAATCCTAGGTTAGTTTAAAAGCGTAAAATAGTGATTCACCCATCGTGGAGTTAGGTTNGATTGTAGTTATTTAAAATAACGTAGGATTATAGGGTTCCCATGTAGTCTGTGATTGTAGGGTGTTGATCGGAGAAAATTTTTTTTAATATTGTATAATCTTATATTACTGTACAACCTTACAATCCTAGCAATCAAATCTCGGCATGTTAGCTAGGTTAGTTTAAAAGCGTAAAATAGTGATTCACCCATCGTGGAGTTAGGTTATGCTAGGTTAGGTGGGTACATGTTAGGAAATTCGTCGTACGTTAATGCCCCTAGTATATTCGTGTTCTACGTTATTAGTAGAGTCGAAATATACCACTTTTTGGTTTTTTTTTTTTTTTTTTACAGAAAAGCCCCTAAACTAGATAATTACCGCGTGTAGAATTTGCAATGCGCAGCCATTATTAATGACTGTAGACGTTCATAGACGTAAACATCAAATTTCGCTATTTCTTTAAATATGTTCTACTTATTTTAACATTACGCCGTCTTGAATATGAACAAGGTAAGCTGTGCAGAACCCGTTAATGCAACTTTTGTTGGTCTAGGACGTTTCGTTCACAAACGTAAACAAACTGTCTAAACAGTCATTTTGCAATTTTGTTCAATTTTTAAAAATACGTTGTACTTATTTGAAAGCTACGCCCCTAGTATATTCGTATTCTACATAATTAGTAGAATGTAAATATACAACTTTTTGGTGTTTTTTTTTTTTTTACAGAAAAACACCTAAACTTAATAGTTACTGTTATATGGCCTACCACAATACAACTCCTTCGCCAAATTTGGTAAGAATGGGTTGATTGTTTCCAGAGCTATGACAAAAAACTTAATTTTTTTTGTGGGGCTAAATTTTTAATTAGCAGAGAAATGAGGCTCTGTACAGACAAATGTGATGGTTATAATTGATACTGCCAGCATACAAATTTAAGTTGGAATTTGTTACGTTAATTAAAGATACTATTCTTAAATATTTATATTGTCACCATTTTGAAAATAAGTGCCTGACCTACTTAAAACATAGTAGTTTACACCACCTGATGCAGTGCAAATTGTTTGCCAAATTTGGTAGGAATCTGTCAATTGTTTTCCAAGATATTACATAAATACTTAATTTTTTCTCGTGTGCATGTCCTACACAATGTTGGACAAAAGAAGCTCCATATAGATACATTTGATAGTTGTAATATATACTGCCAGCATACAAAATAAAGTTGGAATTGATTGCATGGTTTCGACGATAAAGTGTACTAATCTGAGATGCCTATGTGGCCACAATTTTGAAAATAAGTGTCTGACATACTTGAAACATACCATTTTACATATCCTGCCAAAGCACTACTTGTTTGTCAAATTTGGTAGGAACCGGCAATTGTTTCCCGAGATATGACATTACATCTTTTATTTATTCATGTGGTGCTATCTTATAAAATGGCTAACAAAAGTGGCTGTGTGTTGGCATATATGATGCTCCTAGTAGATACTTTCATCATACAAAATTTGATTGAAGTTGGTTAAATTGTATAGTAGATATATCAAATAAATCTAAAATATTTGTATGGCTGCCATTTTGAAAATAAATACTGTATGAAATTTAATTAGTTTCATTTACCTGAACTGTCATAGTAGTACTTGCCAAATTGGGTGAGAATTGCTTTGATAGTTTTTGAGATATAATGTAAAATCAATATATTTTTATTTGGTGCTATCTTCCAAAATGGCGGACTAACAACAATGTGCATTTCAAAATCTAATGCTTACACAATGCTCTGCCAGGATACATAATTTGGTAAAAATCGGATTGTTCCTGAGATATGACATCACCCTAAATATTAAAATGGTCACCATTTTAAAAGCAAGTGCCTGGCATGGTCAGAAACTATAAGTCACATGTTCTTACTAAGTACTATGTATGTACCGAGTTTGGTGAAATTCGGTTTACACATTCAAAATTTGAAAGAGGGACATACACACAGACACACTGACAGGAAAGTGATCTCATAAGCCTTTCTTTCCTTTGGAATGTAGGCTAAAAAGGCAGGTCGAAAATTAATTTTAGAATGCAAACAAGCTACATTAAGCACCGAATACCTAACAGACTAGGTCTGCCGCATAAAAACCTAAGTTCCTATCATACCACAAAAACTGCACTGGAGACCTACCTGAGCCTCACACGCTGACCGCCAGAAGCAAAGTAATCACTAAAAAAACTTAATAAGGATGACCACAATTCTTTAAGCTGTACATGCGCAAGGAGGAAGGAAGGTGGACATAGAGCAGCAACCCAAGAAGAAGGAACAGGTTGAGGTCGCTGTGGGCACTAAAGAATCATCGCATATCCACCTTGCTGACACTACACAGTGTCGCACCACCAGCACAAGTCTAAATACAAAACCCCTGTAACAGTATATGACAAAATTATAAAACATAAAATATTTTATTATTTATTTAATTACATTAAAAAGCAGATTTCTTAAATTTATTAGTAATACATTATATAATTTTAGTGCAACTACTAAAAAACTTGTAAGTGTTTTGTATATTTATTATGTTTGATAAAATGGTAACTATTTTACTTTGTCAAGCTGTGAAATGGTTCCCCTAGAGCAAAATTCCTTAGGCCAGGTGTCTATTTACATGCAAATAGTACACCATCATCAAAGCCTGGGTAGAAACATTGACAAATCATTCTAAGTATAAAAACTCCTTTATAGTCTAAATTTACAAGATAATTAACATGGGTCTCTTGCTCTATACCAGACTCAGTGTGGATCCCCAGAAACCTAATATGTTCATCAGAAAAATTAGGTATACGACTAGTCGTAAATGAAATATCAACTGTTGTTAGAAAAAATCTTATTACACATCAATTCAGCCGGACAACTAGCGAGAACCCAACACTGGAAAATTACTGGGTCACCATCTTGAGATCCACTGCTCTTCCTAGCGGCAGGACCTACTTACAGAATGGTTGTATCCAATACCAGATAGGTCTAAATGCAAGCACAAGTATATAGCACAAAATCACAACTTCTCACACAGTTATTAGGCTTGGAAAGTTACACAACATACTGCCCACCAAGACCAGCTGAGGTCTCGTAACACAATACAATAACAATGCAGAACAGAAAACAACACATGGGGTTTATATACAATTGATGCACACAATCTTGAGGAAAGTAATTACTGTACAGGAAGACAGTACAACTTGGGCACTTGTTGGATGCGGCTCTCTCTCTTCTGGATTCCCACTTCTGCCACCCTGGCAATACCATCCTTCCCGAAATGCAACTTAACCACTATGGATAAGCACCAGCCCAAGGGTGGTACACAATCTTCCCCGATGAGGACCAGATCTCCTACAGCAAGTCCCGGTTGCTGTGTCCGCCACTTCCCCCGAGGCTGTAGGTGCTGCAGATATTCTTGATACTACTGTTTTCATTCTTGATTGGCCAAGGCACATACCATTTTCCACCGTCGGGATAAACACAGTTAACCAACATCTTAGAGAGGCTCAGGCACAGCCACCAGGGGTCTGTCAATGAGGAAACGCCCAGGTGTAAGGGCAGCCATACCAGAGGGATCGGATGTCAGGGGCCTTGAATTGAGAATAGCCTCAACTTTGGTACAGAGTGTCGTGAGCTCTCCCAATTTGATGGTATTTAGCAGATTTTAATGCAGCTTCCCACAATCCTCCCTGGTGAGGGCTGGCTGGAGGAAGAAAATGACAATTGATTGAGTGGGACAAAGCAAAATGTTCCAGGGCAGGAGATTTGAGAAGTTGTGTAAAGGCCTGGTGAATTTGTTGTGAAGCACCTATGAAGTTGGTGCCACAATCTAAGTACAGGTTTGTACACAGAGCCCTTCTGGAGACAAATCAGGTCAGAGCAGCAATGAAACTGTCTCCAGTTAATTCAGTAACAACTTCAATATGCACTGCCATGATGGAAAAACAAATTAAAATGCACAGGTATGCCTTTTGACTGATGCAATGGCATAGTGTGTTAAGTCTTATAAACATTGGTCCTGCATAGTCCACTCTTGAGTGCTCAAAAACCCCAGACAGTGTGACTCTTGTAACAGGCAGATTTCCCATCAGGAGAGCATTGTTGACCAGTCGACATCGAAAACAATGTATGTACCTGAAAACCCTTGACCTGACCAAGGATCAAGCTGAAAGTATCCAAAAATTTTGAAAGAACAAGGATTGCAGCAATTGGGGTGCAGCATGCAAATACTTCAAGTAACAGTAGNAAGTATCCAAAAATTTTGAAAGAACAAGGATTGCAGCAATTGGGGTGCAGCATGCAAATACTTCAAGTAACAGTAGTCTACAACAGCTGCATGGTTATTAGGTAAGATGATGGGATGTCTAGCCAAAAATTTGACGTTTGCATATGATAAACGTCCGCCCACCCTGAGGACACCATGAGGATCCAAGATGGGTGCCAAGCGCTGCATTCGTGGGGAGTAAGGCTTTCCTTCCTTAATCTGTTTCAACTNAAGTATCCAAAAATTTTGAAAGAACAAGGATTGCAGCAATTGGGGTGCAGCATGCAAATACTTCAAGTAACAGTAGATGTCTAGCCAAAAATTTGACGTTTGCATATGATAAACGTCTGCCCACCCTGAGGACAACATGAGGATCCAAGATGGGTGCCAAGCGCTGCATTCGTGGGGAGTAAGGCTTTCCTTCCTTAATCTGTTTCAACTCGTCTTGGAAAGAAACATGTTGCATGCATTTACAACCAGGATTGTAGCTTGGTTATGTTCTGCCGAGGACAGTGAAGCATGATGACTAGTTTGCTTTTGGCTGTCTGTAATGAAATGCCTAACATATGCCATGATTCGAACAAGCTTGGGCCAAGCTAGAGTGTCTCGCAACACGTTAAGTTCATCAGGTGGTGCATGTGTAGCCACCAACACTAACTAAGGTGACTTCAGCTCAGAGACATCTTCCTTGGTTTGAGTCACAGTGGTTACGGGCCATTGGTCAGGAGGGTCCACAAGCCAATTTGGGCCATGCTACCACAGATTATGAGAAAGAAATCCATGCGGAAACATGCAAGGAGTTGCACATTCAGACGGGTTGTCTTTTGAGATTACATGTCTCCAGGACTTGGGAGGGACCCACTCCTGGATTTGGGAAACATGGTTTGCCACAAATGTTTTCAGTTGGTAAGGCTGTGTCTTGAATCAGTCCAGATATGAATGGCAGTGATATTGAGGTGTGGAATCAGAAATGTGTAGTAATGATGGATGAACTTAGCCAATAAGTGGGCTCCACATAGTTCCAGATGGGGTAATGACACTTATTTTAGGGGTGCCACCTTTGATTTCACCATTGTGATATGCACATTCATTTGAATATCCACAACCCTCAAATATACAACTGCATAGGCATCTGAGAAGCCATGTAACTCTACTCTGACTGCATCTGGACACACAAAGCGAGGTAGACTAAGCGTCTCTAGTTGTGCCAAACCCTCAATAAATTGACTCCACTTCTCCTTAGCTGGTGATGGTAACATGTCATCCCATCCTAATCCCTGAGTGCATAGCCACTGCAACAAGATTTTGGCCCACTCTATTATCGGAGACAATCAACCCATGGAGTCCTATATCTAAGCAGTTTGGAAGAAAAAAAGTGTTTCGTCGCCACTCCAATAATGATGCTTAAGTGATAAGAGAAGGTATCTTCTACTGGCTTCCACTGTATACCGAAAACACTCGCAATGAGCCCCGAGGGAAAGTTGAGAACCGTCAGACACTCACGATGAGGCTCAGGTATGTCCTTCATAATTTGAGACTTGTTACTCGAATACTTCCTGAGCTCAAAGCCATCACAATTTGAGAGTTCACGCAGCTGATCTTACAATAATCATGTTTCCTCCACAGAGGTTGCACCCGATACAATGTCATCAACAAAGATATGGCTGAGAAGCACAATTTGGGCGAGAGAATATTGAAGACCTTCATCAATAGTTAACTGGCGCAATGTGCAGATGGCAAGAGATGGAGACAGTCCGTATGTGACTGTATTAAGTTGAAAAACCTGAAGTGGGAGAGTGAGGTCTTCATACCAGAGAATCAGCTGGTATGGTCTATGATCTTCGTGGATCAAATTCACCCGGTACTGGATCCAACATAAGTATTTTGTCACATCACAAATTTACAAACCCCTCAACCACGTCATGTTGAGCACCAAATGCATTTAATTCACTAACAACTTGTACGCTGATTTCAGTTGTTTTGACTAGAGTGTGAACCCTCTCGGCTATGTATCTTAACTTTGCTTCCTGAAGCTTGAATTTAATGAGGAATGACATGTTGAAGCCCATCGTGAGTATAAAAAAAAACACTTTTTTTTTAAAGATCAAAAAAATATAAATAGCAATGTCACTTAGGAGAATATTAGGTTATGTAACCCAACTTGAGAGAATAAGTATCCTTATCTACGAAGGTATACAAACAAGTTTCACACACCAGCATGTAAACACAGCAGGAATCAAAGAGAAAAGACACAACAAAACATAAAAACAATTACTTACCACAAAGAGATGAGAAATGCAAAATGAGGACCAAGTGTTTTTCACCCACTTGGTAACATGATCAAAAAAGAAAAGGGAGAAAAAATGTTGAATGGACATTCAACGGCATGAAAATAACTTCAACATCTTTGTTCCTTGCGAGGATGTTATTGTGGTGAATGGAATTTGACGGCGGCGGCAATAGTTTCTTCTGCACGTGGCAACATCTCCTTATACATAGAACATAGTAACCTTTAAATTCACCATTTTAGGTGCCCGTCTGCCTGGTGCCCAAAATGTTTTGCATTGTGTTTGAAGTACACGTTTTTAAACCAAGCTATTTATTGTACATATTCGCAATCTGTTCCCGTACGAAAATTAATCACATTTCACAATAGTTACAATTGTTAAATCATTTTTACATTACCAACAATAATTTGAAGACTTTTAGTATGGCCGAAAACCACATTTTAAAACTGTTTTAACTTAAATGGTTTTACTTAAATACCTGCGAAACAACCATAGTGACCTGAAAACAATTTTGATGGCATAAATTTAGGGCGAAAACAGTTAAGATCAGGAATGCATAACTTTAAAATACTCTGAAAGGATATACTCTTAGCGCTTACCTCAAACAGTGGATGTTGTTATTCTGTGATAATTTATTCACTTTCGGGAAGTGGCAGTGCCAGTTCCGATTCGGAAGAGGAAAATTCGTCGTCAGATGAATCACTTGAGCCACTGGAGTCACAGTCTAGGCATATCACAAAACTGTCTATTGCGTCTTCCACATGACAGCCCTTTTGCCAGTAGTCTGCTTCTATATTTTGGACATGCAAACAGTATCCTTGCCAGTCTTCTTCAGCGACAGAAGATATTGCTTCCGTCGTGATTTTCATTAGCTTTGTTAACAAGCTAGCAGTAATGTTCTTTTCCCGCACTAGTCTCTTTGTTTTAGACCACGCTAGTTCAATGGGATTAAGTTCGCACATACAAGAATAAAGTTTAAGAACATCGTGTCCGTGCAGTTTTAAAAGTTGGTCAATGCGAAATAGTTTTTCAGGCTTCCTATTCTGCGCAATTAAGTCTAAAAGCTCTGTTTTTCGCATTTCATGAGAAAAGGGAATGTTGTTATTGGTCAACCATGACTCCATTTATTTTTTCACTGCATACTTCCATGTGGGTTTATTTTCTTGCACTGAGTGGTAATGAAAACAGTTTTTTTCCGGTAGGTTTGGCAGTAACTGATTATGCATCCACTTTTCGAAGTTCGCAGAATTCATCTTCCCATAGTAGCCCCCCGTAGCTCTGTCTGCTGGAAAAATGAGCAGTGCATTTTCAATTAATCCAGTTTTAGCACCTCCATGAACAACAGTTAAACGGTTTGAAGAACTGCTGTTGGTTAACACACCACGTTCAGTATCACTTTGCCAAAATTTGTTAAATGTGTTGTTGCTTTCAACCCAGGTTTCATCATTGTAAATTATGGGGCGCCCCTCCATTCTGTAGTGGAGAATTGATTTTAAGTATTTACAACGCCAGTGGACAACGTGCGGTCTTTCCACTAATAGTTTCAGAGAACTGTTACACCGTTTCCATTAAAACCCCATTTCTTTCAGTATCCGCCTGAGTGTGTGAACATCCCATGGAAAATCAATTTTTTCTCTCAAAGCAACGAGAAGCTTAGGACATGTTGGTACTTGTTTCTGTACTAAGTAAAAATCACGAATGACGTCTCTGATTACTCTCCTATCAAATCTTTAATGCGGACACTTTCGATGTTTGCCTGGTGTTGACAGCAAACTGTTACAAGCATCAGCACCTTCTTTGCGAATTCTGGAAACACTTCTCATTGAAATTCTAGTGTATTCTGATGCACGCAGATTGGATTGAGATAATAAATGCTTTATTTGACCATCAGTAGCTTCTTCGTCACATTTATTTATCACATGTCTGATCACCTCCCTCGCTTCGCTGTGTATTGTTTTCCCTTTCTTCCTAGACTGCGCCATACTATAGCGTCCTGATACGCACGCAACCGACACTAACTCGTTACTGACTTCCAGAGAGCTGTATCTTTTGGGATGACTAGTAGCGAGGGTGACCCGTTACTCTGACAGCGGTCTTTAAACTCCGGAAGGGGACAAGGGAGGGTTTGCGGCCCCGACCACCACCCCGCCACGCAGCCTTGCCTTCTCGTCAGCTCCCTACTGTAGGTTCACATGCAAACACAAGTATATAGCACAAAATCACAACTTCTCACAGTCATTAGACTTGGAAGGTTACACAACTGTTTTCTGGTAATTTAGACTGACTGTTGGTATTACGCCAGTCCTGTATGGTAACAAGCCATTTAATATCAAACTCAAACTATTAAAACTATTTTTGAAAAACAGAAATAGCTAAATTATCAGCAAAGAGATAAGTTTCTGTGAATCCAACCCGAATACTGAATTGGAAGTCATTAATATAAACTATAAAAAGAAGTGGCCCAAGCACAGAGCCCTGTGGAACACTATACCATACTAAATTTAGATATCTCGATCAAGACAAACAGCCTGATAACAAAATAAGATTTCATAAAATTAATACTGGAATCGAGAAAACTATAAAAAGAGAGCTTTTCCAAGACACATCAAAAGCTATCGTAAGATCATACTTAAAATCTGTCACCAACACTTCACCCACTTTTTATGTCTTCAGAACACCTGAGAAAGAAAGGCAATAAAACGGCTTCAATAGTACTATGGTTATCTATAAAACCATTAATTATTGAGAAGATATCACCAACGGTATGTAACCAATGCAAATAAATTCAAAAGTGCAGAGTTTAAAAAGGACATCAAGCTTTTGTTATATGATGGTATACCTGCAACTACATCCTGGACCTCATCATAAGAAAATTTCATCACTGCCTGGAAGTGGTGGCAATAAGGCAGGCCAGTGATACGTTTCTTTGATGTACGCCTGTCCCACTGCATATACCATGTTTAGTTTCATATGTATTTGAACTGTTTTTGAACACTCGCAGTTTTAACTGTTGTAAACCGTACTTAAGGGTTTTGCTAAATAAAAATATGATTGCTTGACTGTTTTGTTAATATTTAAAATTGACAACGAAAGAAAGTGTAACTGTCAAACAGTTGATAGAAAAAAACAATGAACCAGACAGACTACAAAAACAGATTTGCAGAATTCGTTATGTCACGTTGCTGCATTTGTTAACGACTAATGGCAATTTGACATATAGGATTCTGTGAAGTCTGTCTGCCTCATTGTTTTGCAACTGTTTTGTGTCACTGCTGTGTAAAGTGCGTGAAACTGTATAACCATCAATAAATCTTAGAGAAAAATTTCTGACATTTCATTTTTTTAGTATAGGCTATTCACAGTAATGTGAGCACTTTTGAAAGCCCTTTCATTTGGAATAATAGTATATAAATATAGTAATAGTATTTATAATAAAATAAATTTAATTTAACCTTAGGTGTTAACTTGAGTGTGTTGTGGAATATACACCTTGTGTTTATTACTTACATGGCTATATTTATTTAGGAAGGTGGCTAAAGGATAAAAAATGGCTGAAAGGAAAAAAAATAATTAGGGCCTCTAAAGTGCTCACTGAACAGCTTATAATAGTGTTTTTCATTTACAAACATTCCTCATGCTGCTACACCAACTGAGTGAGTCGAGTTGATGCTTCTGTGGTCACTTTGATGATTACTACATCGCAAGGTGTTGCTTGCTCAAGCACCAGCCAGCCAATGATGATGTTCCCTCGGACTGACATGAAGACTCTTGCATTTCAGGGTGTTGTCGAACACTTTGAACACAAGTCCCAACAGCCATGATGCATAATTGGCTACCAAGTTATTTGGATTATTCAAATGTCTCTTAAGAAGTATGGACTACATCACATGGAGTAGGCATACTTAGGACATTTTGGTGAAAAAAAGGGTTCATGACACCAATCAGGGGGCCACAGTGGTGCAGCTGCTAGAGAGCTCGCATGCCAACATGGCGAACCGGGTTAGATTTCCGGCAGGGCCGCTCTAGTATTTTCACACTTCGGAGATGTGCTAGGCAATGCCTCTGGTAGGTGGGTTTTCTTAGATAGCTCCCATTGCCTCTGCCATTTCACTGTTTCTGGTTGTTGGTGCAACGGTCTGGTTAGGGGAAGTTGCTTGTTTGTTTCTTCCCAAACAGTCAGAAACAGTGATTCAACATGCCACTAGGATACTACAGAAGGAGAAGATACTACCTAGAAGGAAAATTTTTAAGAAATATTGGTGGATTTAGTGCTGATGTTGCTAAACAAAATAATAAATATGTGAAGCAAGTTACTCAGTGTCAAGAGAGTTACATTTTGATTTCTTTATTGTATAGATTTGGTTTGCAAGGTATGACAAGTAATCCTGGTAGTGGATTGTTAGAAATGTGTTTTTTTCCGTCGGGCATATGATAGTCCAGCACCTTCATATGCTTATATTAATCAAATAGATGTTCTTGATGTTATATGTTGGAAGACTTTTGCAGTTCATGAAAGTGTTTTAAATCAGACTACTGTTATTTCTATTGCTCAAGCTCCTGTTATGTATTCACGTAAAAAAGTAAAATTTGAATTAGGTGATGACATATGGTTGTTTTGTAAATTGGTTGGAACTTGTGGAGATGTTCATGTTTCTAGGTCATGTACAGTTTATGTTATAATAAAATTTGTTTGAGTAGTTTTCATTTTAGGCTAACATAACCTCAACCTCTTTATAATATTTGTTATTTTCTACCACCTAGGATTAAGCCTGTCCTTTTGACTGTTCACATGTGCACATTTCTTAATATAATTTTTATTCTGTTAATAGAAATCAAGCCCAACATCTACATTTTACACTGCAGCTGTGGTCGAGTACTCGCCAGTGAGCGAAGTTGGAAATGATGGCATGCATGGCCTGGTTGCCCAAAATGTTCAAAATTACATCGTATTCATCGAGGACGCGGCACGACAGGCAAGTACTTAACTATCTGATATACTGCAGTAAGAAATGTTGACATCCAAGTGTAACTATTCCCTTTTTATGATATTTGACAATTTTAGAATCTGCAGCCATTACAAGTCATTTTTTTTTCTTTAATAGCCATGTGTTCCCAGCCACAGATCTGGAATACATTATTTTTTATGATTCACTCTAAATGCAAGAGAGTGGGGGTTACATGAAGTTGCCTGCTTCTCATATCTCCACTAAACAAAAAATAATTTTTATCGAAATATACACTGCAGAAAGATATTTTAGCCAAGTGCATTAAGAAACGGGAAATTTTTGAACGGTGTGTTGTACTGCTAATGTGAAAGTATGTGTTGCAAAAAAAAATACAACTACTTTGCTTTTCATTTCACCTTGTGCAGTCAGACTTACAGAAAGTTAGAGATGTTGGTGAAGAAAGTTTACCAAATTTTGTGACTATTACACATAATTGGCAGTGTCAGGACTTGAGCAACTTTAAAGGTGTAGCTGGAAGAGGGTGGCTGCATTAACCTTGCATCCTGCTCGCAGAATGCAAATTTAAACCATTTTTCCTGCTTTCAGAAGTTTATAAGATTTGACATTATGATGTAATATACTATTTTCAATTCATGAGGCTTAGACATAAGATCTTCATGGTTCAGTCACAGAGTAAGTAAATATATAGATGTGAAATGGCTTATGGAGGTTTTTTTGATATAGGCATACACATTTGTCGATTGTCTGCACAAGGCTCTGGTAATACACCTTGTGCCTGATTGGCTACCACATGCTGTGAAAGATTCCTTATTAACTGTGCTGCTGGCTGGTGAATATGTTGCCAAGCACTTAGTGACGAATAACGTCCCACAGTGTTGCTGGCATGTGCGGCTGGAGTTCGCAGTATAAGCTGCAGTTCCACCTCTGTATATTTAGCTACTGTGTTCAGTTTGCAGGCACCAACAGGTGAGAGATCAGGAGAAGTACAGCTCAAGGAAACATCGAACAGGAAGGAGATGGCAGGTTTTCTTATTGAAGCATAAAGTTGTGCATCTTGTGTAACTGGAAAGCCATATTAAAAAAAAAACATGATAAATAAATTAATGCAAAAAAATTTAATGTATGTAAACAAGTTTTTGAAAGCCAGTGTCGAAGATGCAAGAAAGGACATTGATATATATATCTAATGGGTATTTCTAACTTGTAATGCAAAGGTATACTTATAGATTGATATATTTATGTTGAACTATTTGTTTTTCTGTAAATTTGTAAATCTAATTACTTCAAAATATATTGTACTAAAAGTACAAGTATGTGTAGTAGTAAATATCTGTTAAGAGAAAAGCATGTGTAATAGTATTCTTTACTACTCATGTTGTTAAAATATCCTTCAACTTGTCGTCGTACCCTGATCTGCCCAGGAATAAGCCCGGTCCTACTGACCCGGCAGCACCCGGAGAATACCCTGATGCGTGTGCAGTGAGAGTTAAGTGCTAGGGCTCAAAACAGAGTAAAATATATAGTGCATAGTGTAGTAAGGTGCAATATGAGAGGTGTAGAGGGCCACCTGTGTTAATTAGTATCGGCCAGGAGAGGTTAATGAGCACGTGACATGGGGCGGCCGGTAAAGGGAACAGCCTGACGTGTGCCTGATGTCACGAGCGGCCATACTCTCCAACCCCTCAGGCAGAACACAGTAACACTCCTTAATAATTTTGTGTAATAAAAGAAAGACACGTGGCAGTGAATTATTGTTCCAGGGCTCTTGTAATATGTATAGTTGCTTCAGGGTAATTTGTTTTGCGGGTTTTGTTTTTTTGTAATGAACGACTGGGAGGATGCACGCTGGTGCATCCGCCTCGCTGCCATGATGGTCAGTCTAGGAGCAACAGAGCACGAGGCCAGGCATGTGCCACGGGGGAGCATTCACAAGTTTGTAAGTCACCTCAGCACTTTTAGATTCTGCCTGTTTTAAATATATGAAAACCATTTTTCTCTAGCTCCCCAGTACCTTGTGCGTCAGCAAACTTGTTATCGTTTTATTAATGATGGGCTTACGTGTTACCCATGTGCCTGTGTAAGGACATTTACTGTGCCGGCCTACTCTGGTTGAATCTAATGCCATCCTCCCCTCAGGAGATGTTTTAACGTTCTAGACTGGGCTGGAATTGTGCAATAATTTTAAAATTTTCTGGGAGAAAAACTGTCTTTTGTTTCGCTCATTACGTAGTGTAACTTATCACCACGTGGCTGAGTTGGACCACGTGCAATAAATCAAAACAATCACACACGCTTGTTCAGTTATTTCATTCAGAGTGTCTTACGTAAGTTAAGGGCGTGCAGTGTGGCCCGGACAGCACTGCTAGGGTNGAATCTAATGCCATCCTCCCCTCAGGAGATGTTTTAACGTTCTAGACTGGGCTGGAATTGTGCAATAATTTTAAAACTTTCTGGGAGAAAAAGTGTCTTTTGTTTCGCTCATCACGCAGTGTAACTTATCACCACGTGGCCGAGTTGGACCACGTGCAATAAATCAAAACAATCACACACGCTTGTTCAGTTATTTCATTCAGAGTGTCTTAACGTAAGTTAAGGGCGTGCAGTGTGGCCCGGACAGCACTGCTAGGGTGTATTAGTTATATCCGGCCACGTGGTTCGGAACAACAAAGGGCCACTCACACATACACACACGTGCGGGCGCACACAAACCTACCACCGATCTCGTGCTAGACAATGGGTTAGCTGGTGCCCAACTTCAAAACTTTTGTGTCAATCAAGTGTGTGAATTGTGTTGGGGCANTCACACATACACACACGTGCAGGCGCACACAAACCTACCACCGATCTCATGCTAGACAATGGGTTAGCTGGTGCCCGACTTCAAAACTTTTGTGTCAATCAAGTGTGTGAGTTGTGTTGGGGCAAAACCGAAATCCCTGACAACAACAAACTATATATATTGGTGATAGTTACTAAGAGTGTGCTAGATGCAGTAAAACACAAAATAGTTGTATAAAATTTACTTTACTATTATATTTTTGGCTGAGTGACAATGTAGACATATAAGATCCTTGTGGAAAAAATAACACAACTGGCTACATACCCCATGATTTCTTCACACTTAAATGTAACATGGTGTAGATTTTGTAAAATGCAATTTTATGTGATCTGGTTTATATTGTATCATACCCAAAATAGAATAGAAAAGAATTAATTTTTAGTATTCAATTTTCTAAGCATTGCCACTTGAAAAAAAATGTACCAACTCTACAGTTTTTGAGTTACCAGAAAAGTTACAAAAAATTATTTGTTAATTGCTTTTATTTCAGTTCTCTGGAGTCTATTTACTTCACAGTATTTCCAGTTATGTGACTAGCAGTTTCTGTTAATGCACTCACATCTTGGTGTTTTATATCTCCGCCTACCCGCTACCCGTAGTACTTCATATCCACATTCCGTCCGTACTGCCCATTCTCATCCTCCGGGAGTATTCCTGTGATTAGCCATTCATTAACTAGACCCTCATTGGTCACGCCTGACCCAGTAAAACTCACACTTGAAACTTCTTCCCATTTTTACCACTTCAGCTATATACAGAACACACATTTTTACTACTCAACTATATACAGACAGAACACATCTCTCTCCTTAAAATGTCACATCACATAATTTTGCAATTTTGGAGGAGGCCGTTTCAGCCCTCCCGATTTCCGCGACTGTGGTTTGTGCTGATCTGTAGACGCCAGCTGCCCTTGTGGTTGGTCCTGTACTCCGGCTGGTGGTTGCTCAAACTCTCAGAAGGAATTCTTGATCTGTTCTGACATTGACCTCCAGTCCCCCACTTGTGCCGAGGGATGTGGCTCCTTCTATGGTCCTCCTGAATCCCCTAGTCTTGACTTTGTGGAATTAAGTGTAGGGAAGCCCTCTACATGATCCTTACAGGGCCAGACTCCACCTCTTTTCCGTATTTGCACACCTTCCTCCAATTCAGTCTCCACCCTGAATTCTGTAGCAGCGTCTGATTACACTCCTGTATTGAGGGTCCCATTATCAAGATGTCATCAAGATATGCAACTATGCAAGGAATTCCCTATAGGATCTACTCTATCGCTGCTTGGAAAGTGGTGGGCAGAGAACACAATCCATGTGTGGCATCCGCCTGTACCGGTACAATCCCTTATGTGTGTTAACTGTCAGTACCTCACATACTTCTTTTCTCCTACTACCAACTGCTGATGATATGCATTTGATAGGTCCAATACACAAAACACTTTCTCTTGCCCCATAGAAGCAAATATGTTTTTAATGAATGGTAATGGATGATGTTCTGGTTCTACATTGAGGTTGACTGTCTTTTTGAAATCTGCACATATCCAAAGTCCTCCATCTGCCTTAGGAACTATCACCAATTGCCTAACCCATCTGCTGTGTGTGATCTTTTCTGACATGCCTACGTTTTCCAGCCTGTCCAACTCCTCACCCACTTTGTCCCATTAAGCACTGACCTCTCCTTCCGGAAAACTGGTACATAATCATTTTTTAACCCAAAAGTTGCTTGTATATTACGAATTTTCGCAAATTCACTACTGAACACTTTCACATATTTCTGTGTGAGTTTATGTACTACTGCTTCATATTCCTGCATGTGTTCTAGAGACTGGTTATTCGCCAAATTATTTACTGCCTTAGGAATTACTGCTTGACCTACCTCCTTGTACTGGTTGTCCATTGATACTGCAAATACTGTTTGCCAGTCCAGTTGTAGCACTGACAGCTAGTCCCGCCACATCAGTTATTGCAACTGCTGTTCACCCGAGTCCACCACTAACAGTGCCAGCTTTAGGGCTTGATTACCATGTACCACAATGGTCCCTTTCAGCAGCAACTGCTCCCCAAAATATGTCCTTAACTGAATATCTGCCCGTTGCAAAGGAATGTCTAGCCAATTTGAACAATACACATTGTATTATATAAGAGAAACTGCCGCCCCTGTATCTATTTCCATGGTTAACGGTTTTTCTTACACCTCCATTGTTACTTTGTATGTTCCCTTCACTTTGTTTATCAAGTCCACATGCCACAAGTCCATAACGTTCAGTCCCGTCTCTTTCAGTTTCAGTGATCAGTGATGCCACAACACCTTCTCCATGAACCTCTGCTTCACCTGTTGCATATTTTCCTTGTCCAGGGGCTGAATAACACTTGTGGAGTTGGGTGGCAAAGACACCAGCTCAGTATTATTCAGATTCTCCACCACTGAATGGGTGGGGTTGTAGTCCTTGAATAGCACTACCTTGTAATTTTTTCAACCCACTCAAGCCTCCAATGCGTGAAGCCACTTTGTGAAGGGGAAAAAAAAAACCAATTCATCCAGTTCTTGTTGTTGAAATTGTAGTCACATGGTAAGACATTATTATTCAAAACCAGTGGTTTCTTTAATTTTTTTAATTACTAGTGGCTTTGTGTTGTTGCTGTAATCCAAATTGTACCACAACAGCACAGTGAGGCATTCTTCGNGCGGTTTGTCTTACACCTCCATTGTTACTTTGTATGTTCCTTTCACTTTGTTTATCAAGCCCATATGCCACAAGTTCATAACGTTCAGTCCCGTCTCTTTCAGATTCAGTGATGCCACACTACCTTTTCCGTGAACCTCTGCTTCACTTGTTGCATATTTTCCTTGTCTAGGGGCTGAATAACACTAGTGGAGTTGGGTGGCAAAGACACCAGCTCAGTATTATTCAGATTCTCCACCACTGAATGGGTGGGGTTGTAGTCCTTGAATAGCACTACCTTGTAATTTTTTCAACCCACTCAAGCCTCCGATGCCTGAAACCATTTTGTGAAAAACACCAAGGTCATCCAGTTCTTGTTGTTGAAATCATAGTCGCATGGTAAGACATTTTTCAAAACCAGAGGTTTCTTTATTTTTTTAATTACTAGTGGCTTTGTGTTGTTGCTGTAATCCAAATTGTACCACAACAGCACAGTGAGGCATTCTTCGCTTTGCATGCAATTTTGCAGGTATCCATTTTTATTGCAAAGGTACATTTGGTAGTATTTCAGGAAGTTTACTAATGCTGGCAGCTACTCTTTCCTTGCTACCTTGCAGACCAAACCAATTTCACCCATTACCTTGCAGCTGGAAATGTTGTCGGGGGGAGGGGGGTTTAAACCATCCCAGCCACCCTGCCAAGCTTTCAAAGACCTCAGTGCCCAACTTCAGGGTGAATGTGTTGCTCTTCTCCACGATCAGTGGTATTCTTGCAGGCACATATTGTATTCTGTGCTGTTTGAACTACTCTAGCACAGCCTTCTCCAGATTGTTGTGGGTCCGTCAACATCTTCGCCTTCATATATTGACCCTACCTTGGCACTACATTCACAATCGTTTACTTCTCTGTTTTTTCAGAATCGTGAAAATGGTTAACTGGGCCATGACTGTGAGCATCTGCCCACATCCATTTTTTGGATGAACTCATATTTCGTCATGAGTGTGATGGCCTGCCTCTTACTTTCATTCGTATTGTCACAATCACAGTCCAAAACATGTAAAAAAAAAAACTGTTGGTTATCAAACATAGTAGCAAAAATATCAGAAGTCNCCCAGCCACCCTGCCAAGCTTTCAAAGACCTCAGTGCCCAACTTCAGGGTGAATGTGTTGCTCTTCTCCACGATCACTGGTATTCTTGTAGGCACATCTTGTGTTCTGTGCTGTTTGAACTACTCTAGCACAGCCTTCTCCAGATTGTTGTGGGTCCGTCAACATATTTGCCTTCATATGTTGACCCTACCTTGGCACTGCATTCACAATCGCTTACTTCTCTGTTTTTTTCAGAATCGTGAAAATGGTCAACTGTGCCATGACTGTGAGCGTGTGCCCACATCCATTTTCTGGATGAACTCCTATTTCGTCATGAGTGTGATGGCCTGCCTCTTGCTTTCATTTGTATTGTCACAAACACAGTCCAAAAACTGTTGGTTATCAAAAATAGTAGCAAAAAAAAAAACAGAAGTCAAGATCTAAGGAAATAGCATAATAAGGTCATTAGTAAGTGGTAATACAAACAAAATCAAAATAGTAGCCAGTGAAGAAAATCTAAAAATTGGTTATTAAAGCACTGCAATAAGAACAGCATGTATAACCACAAGCAAATTTCCTCACAATAACCAGTGATATGATAGCTGGGACAAAAAAGCAGGAGAAAAGTGGGAGGATAGGACTGAGTAAACGATGGAGTTCTTCTTTTTGCCTGTGTTTCATTTTGGGTAGGATGAGAGGAGGGGTGGAATGTGGCACACAGGATACGCATATCTCATCAAACCATGACAGGTATGGCACAACAAAGGAAGCTGTGCCAGTAAGGGATGCATTGTATTGTAGGAGCTGGCAAATCGGTGACATGTTCCAGTCTTTTAGTGAATANAAGCTGTGCCAGTAAGGGATGCATTGTATTGTAGGAGCTGGCAAATCGGTGACATGTTCCAGTCTTTTAGTGAATATATTTTAATAACTATTGACTCTTAATTTTTTTAAATCTAAATCTTGTGGCACACCACTTAATGGTGCCCACACCATAATTTTGTTTATTGCTTTCAACTTGCATTTATGATTGGTTTTCTCTGTAATTTCTTAGAGTTTTGGCACAATTTAACTTTTCATTACTTCTGTCCTTTCCAGCGGTTTCTCTAAATTTGTAGGGGCCGTTGTGGCTGGTAGGCAGGTTTTCTCAGGGATATCCTGCTTCCCCCACCCCTTCATTCCGGCACTACTCCATACTCACTTCAGTCGCCCCCATCGGCTCTCAAGACCTCGTTAAGAGCCACCCAAATCTCTTCACATTCTTCGCTAACTAAAAATTTGTATGTACAAATGAGATGTCATACAAAACAGATACCAAAAAATTAAGGTTTGAGTGTACTTTAACAATGTTGACATTTCCTATGATTTAAGTTATCACATTCTGTTTTCTTGTCAACTTTTCCAGGGTGCAGACATAATAGTGTTTCCAGAAGTAGGTCTCACTAGTTATGGAAAAAGCATGTATGCTTCTTTGATACCTGATCCTCATGATCATGCAAATCCTTGCACCAACAACTCTGCAGGAATGTTGGAGGTAAGTGTGGCAGCTAGTCACTTATGTTTCAGACTTAAATTTCTCTACTAATCAAGTAAGTTTGCAAATTGAACGTTGCAGTAAAGAGAACATAGGTTGAACTAGCCAATAACAGTCATGAAATATGTAGGAAGCTGTGGCACCCTGTGGTGGTGTGCAGACTTCGTTATCACCAGCAGAATTTTTGAGTAGGTGAAAGCAGATCAGTAAGCAGAGCTGTAACATTTGTAAAATCTCTGATGTATTCTCTAAGAAAGTTTATTAAGCTGGAAAATTACCAGAGCTGTTTTCGAGTACTAGGAAGTGTATAAGCTGAACTGTTTTGGAGTAGGGCTGCTAACTTTTTCATCTACCAGTTGTCCCAAAAACTGTATACAGGATTCACCGAGGTGACATTTCCTATTAGCAATGTCAGATGGTTGATGGCAAGCTGTTCAAGCACTAACGACAGATGACATATATGATCCTTTCACAACTCCAACCATATGACCACGTCATCAAGATATGCTTTTGTGAACTAACCCACGTATCCATACAGGACCTGGGCAATCATTGACTGGAAGGTGACCAGAGCACATATCAGGTCAAATGGCAAAGCCCGGAACTGGAAACAATGTCCATCTGGTGTAGGGAAGGCAGTTTTTGGATGGTCTTAGTTTTTCACTGGTATTTGCTGGTCTTCACTGCAGGGGTCAAGTGACACCATAACCTTGGTGTCGCCAAGGCTGTTGAGCACCTCCTTGACGTTTAGGAATGGGGATTAAGAAATTTAAGTGATGAGGTTTAAAGACCAAAAATCAACAACCTCCAAGAGCTGTCTTTCTTTGGGGCTAGGGTGATTGTAAAACGTATGGATTGTCTGTTGGTTCGATCACACCTTTGTCCACCATTTATTGATTCGGTTTCATAATTATGACACTTATGTGGTTGGCAACTGCAAGGTGCGGTTTACACAAGTTTTTCTTGGGTAAGTGGTATATTGTGTTCTGCCACATTGGTACAGCATAATGGAAGTCATTTGAAACAAAAGAGAAATGACAGTTTCAATTTCCCAAATGCGAACAGTAATTTGCACTTCACCCACTGTTTAACCCTTATGTGTAGTAATGGCCAACTGTACTTTTTTATTGGCAGGTTTAATTTTGCACACATCTACAAAGCTCATGCAGACAATTATGCAAGGCTGCAGTGTCTATGAGAGCACAGCACTGTTGATTGTTGAGAAGCACTGGTATTTGGATTAATTTGTTGGCACTATTGGAAATCTGCTACAGTAGGATTTGTTGTGAAGTTTGTCCGGGAACATCACATTTTTCCCTGGGGTAAGTGATGTCAGACCGCTCTACCATACAATACCATTTCCTGGAGGCAATTTGCAGTCACGTGATTTTCTATAGTTTTTGTTATGCATGGGCACTGGCTGCACTACGCACAGAGAAAGATATTTTTGGTATTTACTGTAGCAAGTTCCTGCGGTGACACACACTTACCATGATACGCTTTGAAGTACTAAGCACACGCAAGGGTGGCTTGGCCAGTTCCATCACACCAAATAAGATTGTTGTACCTAATATGTTTCCACTGGAAAGTAGTTGGTGCTGGTTCAGAGTTTGAGTTCATGGGACACTTGCACACTGACACATTGGTCAAGGGGTAGACAGCACCCCTAACCCCTTTGGGTCTCACAAAAGTCGCAAAATTCATAATTCGGCCTGTGGTGGTACACGCCAACTCACTGGCACACAGTTCCCAATTTATATTTTACAGTTCCTCACATAGTCAACGGGCTATCTCATGGTCGTAACACTGACGGGTGTTTGTCTGAAGTTTCAACAATGTAAAATGGTCTGGATTTGGCAGTGGGCGCACACACTTCAGGAACAAGTGTTCCACAATACCATTGGAGCTATGCCAGTCAATCAGTCCATGGTCCTTGCAACATAGAAGATGCGAAAAAGCCATCGTGGTCGATCAGCTATTTGCCGGGGTCAATGGACCTTGTTGGCTCACTGCACAAACCTTCCTTGTGCTGCACGGGAGGGGTGGAACACCCGAGCAGGTGGAGGGGATGATGTGCACCATGTATGCACACATGCATGCTGCCATCCGCTGTTGCTTATGTCTGCTGGGAGGGATGGGTGAAGGATGGTGGATGTGTGCGTTGTTGCTGTTGTTGTTCCTGCAGGGACTGGCAGTNGGAGGGGTGGAACACCCGAGCAGGTGGAGGGGATGATGTGCACCATGTATGCACACATGCATGCTGCCATCCGCTGTCGCTTATGTCTGCTGGGAGGGATGGGTGAAGGATGGTGGATGTGTGCGTTGTTGCTGTTGTTGTTCCTGCAGGAACTGGCAGCGACACATGTACTGTGAGCTCATGCACATAAGATGGCTGCAATCCTTCTCTGTTGGCAGGACAGCGGCAGAGATGGCGAGACAGTGACATCACATGGTCGCCGGCACCATGTTGTCTCGTTGACCTCGCAGTGCCGTAAAATTTTCTAGATCTGATAGAGGCACACTTCCTTTGGAAATAGAAAACTTATAATAGGAAAATGCAGTAAAATGCCAAAACATTAGGATTTTGATGAGGTTAGACAAAAGGAGGGAGATTTTTCCAGAATAAAATTTTAGGATGCTGGACATATGAAAAATACATGTGTTGCATACACGACAAAAGGAAGTGTTACACCCAAGTTTTCAGTCATGAAAATTGGATGAGTTGCTACATGGAAGTGCGACAGCACACAGCTAGGCAACAGGCTTTTAGAAAAGGAATTGCCACACTGATGTGCAAGTCATTTGATAGGAGTTGGACTCCAAGATGTGGGCAAGGTAAGTTTACAGAGGTGGTACATTGTTTGTCTGGAATGTAGACAGGAAGAAAGAAATTTTAAATGGTGTTTGGGGACCAGCTCTGGAGCATGAGAAGTGAAGCTGGGCCGCAGCCTGTTTGCCCATACGGTGCCTCAGGGTGAAACACCTAGCAGCTCTTATGGGGATTAATTTTCATGGCTGCCTAACAAGAGCGTAGGCCCTCTCGTATGCCAGTAAAATAGTGAGGTTGTTACGGCCACCTCACACATTGGAAAGCATGGCAACACACGTACGTCATAGTAAAATTTACCAACCAGTACTTACACATCAAGGGGATTGGATGGCTGGCTATAAGAGGGTGCAGCACCCAACATCAGCTGAGATGCTGCGGAAAACACGGAAGGTAACATGTTGGATCCACTGCACATTTATTTAATTTCCCACACAAAACCCTCCTGCGAGGCATATACAAAAATCTAGCAGTTTAGGCATGACGGCAACCATTATGGCAAATGATAGCACTGGGCTTGTTACAGATTACAAGAATTAAGCCTCTGGGCATTTGAGCCTACAAGTGGATGAGGGGAATTACTACTGGGCAGAGAAAAGATAAAAATAATTAAGTCCCAAAAAAATTTAAATGAACTGTGGAAAGTTGCATGAATGGTATGCAAAAGGTTGTCGGCTTGGAAGTTGCTAACATATGTCCACCATTTTTGTGCGCTCAACCAATACTGGTTAACATGGCATCTGTCCTGGCATACCTTTTTAGGGTCAGTGCAAAAACCCAATAAAAGCATACGTAATTTATACAACAAACAAAAATGCATAAAACTATCTCTTGTAAAAATAATTGCACAAAACAATTCAACATTGAGTTTAGAAATATATTAATGTAGAAAAATTATGCAAGTTAGCATTTAACTCTTACAATGAAATGTTGGAAATAATTTGAGAAGCGTTCTTTTGCAATTTTGATTAAAATTATGAATAAAACATTTTTTATTTTTTTTTTGCTTTGCTTAAATACTCGCATGCAGGGCAAAAGCACTGTATGAAGGGGTGTATGTGGGGATATTCAGTTCAGGAAAATGTTGTGGCACCGACGTGGTCTTCATTTCCTTTGTGGTATTCCTGCTAGGGGAGTTTCCAGGTGGTGATGGCCGGCCCGAACCATCACGCCCCCAAAAGTTACCCCTTGGGAATATAAAAACTGGAGTACTACTTTCTAACTTGCGTTAACCATCTCGAGCAAGCAAGATCTAAATCGGCTCTTTTTGTTTCTCAGTTACGACCGGGATCTTTGCAATTTTGACCTGCCATGCTGTGTCCGAATTTAAGATAAAACACAAAATCTACATTTCTACATACATGCCTACTGCATCCCACGCATTTCCTTCTGTCACGTTTAAAATCCTAAGCATGGCGGTGTGCGCTCAAGTGTGGTACGGGACATAGATTCGGGGGACGGCTGGTAACCAGTATCATTTCCNCCCGGGCGCATAGGGCAGTATACCTATCCCACACTGCAGTCAATCGGAACCGTCTCATTCAAAGATGTCAGTAGGAAAAAGTCATGACTGGTATCCAGACGGGAGAGAAGAGTTTCCCAGGGTTGCACAGCTGTAGCGCCAAGTGTGAACATGTCATGGGCCTCGTCGCGATTCTCCATCACACCATCACTCACTTCCTCGTCCTTCTATATCATTCTGATTTGATGCCTCTTTCCTCCAGGAGGAGCAGTCTTCGTGGCAGAGAAAATGAGAGTTTCCCAGCGCAACTGCAGCTGTAGCGCCAAGCAGTGCGTGCCTGGGCCTTGTCGCAATCCCAGTCTGGCCAGTCAGACCCTTCTACAGACATCACACACATTCAATACAGTCTCTTGTGACCTCTGCCAAGGTCACGTCCAGTCCATGGGAGCTTCACTCCTGCCATCATCCATTTGCATGCTCCAGGGCCATCACTTGGTTGTTATCAGGTTCCTGGAAAAAGAGCAAACATCTTATCCAGGAAGTGTCATATCCGATACCGTCCGAGGAGAAGGACTAGTATTTGACCACAGTGTACCCTGTGAAGGGCTTACTGTAATCAAAAGTATGCCTCCCGTATGTGCAGACGGTATCTTTAAATATCTCTTCTGGGCAGAATTTCTCCTCTGCGCCAGTAGCACTCAGTGAGTAAAGTCAACAGTGCTTCCTTGTTAGTAGGCAGACCCACCTGGGCGACGCGGAGTCTGTCCATGCACTCTCATGTGGGGGAAGAGTATTTTGTCTCCTTCCTCCATTGATCTTACGAGAAGGGCAAGGGCAGCCATCACGGCGGTCGGTTCCTCCAGTCTGGACAGATGTACGTTCCATATGATTTCATCATACAGTTCCAGATGGTCGTCTGGGTTTGCTCCTGTGGGCCATGTCTGCACTTCAGCATCAACCATATTCCTTTCGTCTGGGTATTGTCATAATTTTCAGGAAGAGAGGTGTCGATTCGTTTCTCCTTACGAGTGCCTTACGTAGGGAGACTTTGTATGAGTTGTAAATGTTTTAATCTCTTAAAAAGCTGTATAGATAATAAGTATTCACCAAAGAGTATTATTCCCTTTAAAAGGTGTAAATATTGCTATAATTGTACTGTGTATTTTGAGGGAATAATTTGTATCTGTAACTGTCCTGGTAAATTTAAAATCAGTGATATTAAGTGTTGTTGTGACACCCACTTTCACAGCCTTCAATATTTTCTTAAACATTGGCACTTTTGCACAGGAACTGGGTTTATGATCAGGAGGAGGCCCAGAAAGAAAATATTCCTGGCAAAGGGAAGTTTAATTAATCCAAACAGTGTTTCTACTGTTTACGCAGAAAGTACATAATTGTTAGGGTCAAATGTTTGTGCCAGTGTTATATTAGTACTGAGAGATTAAAAGTGGCACAGTGGCGGCTGGATAAACGTCTCTTGTGGGAATACGCGGCTCGTGTAAATTGTAATTGTTTAAGCTAGCTGCCTAAAACCTAACAAGTTCTGAGTGCCAATGAAAACTAGCACATGTGCAGTATGTCACCAGTGATCACCCTCCAGGTGCCCGACTGGTTGCACCTTGAGGCACACTAGCCAATAAATACTCTCTGACGTGACTTGTTGGTGGTGGATTTGTAAACCCCCAGCCCTTAACAGTGTCCCATCAACAAACTCGCATACCGTGAGTGCAGAGGAGTCACGCATGTCACTTGTGGTAGGCAAGCAAATGTTAGGTCCTGTTGCTTGGATAATAGCAGGAGTAGATGATGAGAGAAGTACCAGCGGTAAGCAGTGCATGCGATCCCAGATCTGCTGTGTGTTGTATGGCAATACCCTGAGGCTTACATGAGGCAGACTAAACACATTTGATAGCCCTTGGCGTTCCCTCTTCTTGGAGGTTCAAAAAGAGGAAGTCTCAGGTGCAGGGATGCACTTGGTGCTATCACATAGGAAGGCACGGTTCCAGAAGGTATAGCTGAGTGGATCTGTACTGTGGTAAAACCCATGGCTCACCTCTTTGTGTCCCTCCATACCTGTGGTGGAGGCAAATAAGGTTGTGGGTAGAATGTTAGTTCAGAATCCCATCTCCTTGTGGAAAATTCCTTTGAGGGCTGGAAGCAGCATTAATGACCACCTGCAGCAAAACCTGGCTTGCTGTGCCTGCAGGCTGCCAACTGCATCGGCAGAGCTGTGATTTTTGCAGTGTCTGACAAGATCAATGTCACTGAGGGGAATTTTCAGCCCTGACAATGCCAGTTTACCACTAGAATCCACACAGATTTATCCCTGGGCAGAATTACAAACTAACCATGGTCCATTTACAATTTCTATTTGAAGGGAGAAGAATACACACACATTTTATTTATTTAGTCAGTGAGTTTTGCAAATAAAAACAGTGGTATTATGACATTTAAAATTAATTTTATTATAACAATGACTGCAATTGTACCAAATACTATATAGCCCAAAGAGTTTAAATGTGTTTTCTGTCAGTTTTTCAAATTAGACTGTTCTGTGGATATTTATGTTTTGTACAAAATTTAAACTTTTTTAAATCTGCATTTGAAATTGTATACTCTGTAAATAAATTTTTTAAATATGAAATAAAATTTTTTAGATAATGGAAGATATTTTTAGTCCCTAAAAGTTGCAGTTTTGCTGAATTATTTATTAAATTCATTCTTTATAATTTGATGTGTGTGCCAACAGGAAATTACAAGGCTTTCATGTGCTGCAAAAAATAATGACATTTACGTGGTGATAAACTTCCCTGAAGTAAAAATATGTGATGAAATGGTACCAGGAAGCGACTGCGTACACAACGGCACATTCTACTATAACACAGACATTGTATTTGACCGCAAAGGTTTTGTAGTTGGACGGTAAGTATTGGTTACTGTACTTGCATGATACATAAATGGAGTCCACCAATAAGAGTGACAGTTATTGTTTAGCATAAAGTTCAATCTGTGACACATTGTTGGTGTCGTGGGAAAGTGATATAGGGAATTCTGTATTATTATTATTATTATTATTAGTATTATTATTATTATAGTAGGTATGTTGTAAATGATGATTTATTTGTGTTTGAAATTTGTTATATATAATTTTTATGTAACTGGGTGTCACCTGGTTTGTGCACAGCAGTGCCTGGGGCAGGGTTAGTTGGTAAAAGGTAGTTGCACAACAGTGCTGCCCTCCGAAACTACTGTAGGGGTTTCGCAAGTGAGTCAGTCTGTATAGCCACGGCCGGTGAAGGAGCTCGATGCGGTGATGTGCGGGGTCATGTGGAGTTGAGTGGTGTGTGGCGTTTGTATCCTGGGAAGTGGGTAGAAGCTTGTAGTGAGATTCGTAAGACTGTACGATGCACGGATTAGGGCGTGAGGGACAGAGGAAATGGCATTTGTGTTCATGAGCCCAGCCGCCAAAGATGTATTTAATGTTGGTAAATATAAATAAATGATAACTGATGTTTTCCAATTTATTATAGATGTTAACGGCAGATGTGAGCATCTGTCGTTAACATCTATAATACAACACCTGTGGTGTTGTAATAGGTTTTTTTCTCATATTTCGTCCTGCTGAATTGTGTGTGTGTGTGCGATTTTTTTTTATAATTTTTTTTCATCTGTTCACTAAATTTTGACGGTTCTAGAAATGTAGGGTAGCGATCATGTATCCTTCCACCACAACTGTTCTATCTATAAAGAAAACAAAAGTTTGTAAACAAATGCTATGATCAACGTAGGTTACCATTCCAACTTACTTTGTTTTTGTTATGGCCAAGTTATACTGGTGGGACANAAGTTATATGTACTGGTGGGGCTCTGTTTGTTTTATTGTGGGTGGGATATAGGGTTAGGAGAGACTTTAGTTAAACGTCTTTCATGAGACAGCATTGTTTTGCAGCACTTTTTATGAGACAGTATAATTTTTAATTACATACTTATTGTTTTAATGGACCAGTAGAAAATTTTGTTTGTACAGAAGTAACATTCAAAAAATTATCAAATATAATATTTTAACCTCCCTGAAAAAAAGAAAACGTGATATATGTTATGTTCTTACCGATGCAAATTATAGACTCATTCCATATGTACGTAAATATTTTTGGCAAAATTAACCCTACATTTGTTGGATTTTCCATATAATAAATGTGTTATTTTTATATTACAAAACAGTATTAATATGGTGATTTTCTAGGCCATGTACATTAGAAACATAGTAATTACAGTTTCAAAATACATGATTTACAACACTTTGACTGTGGTTCATAATTCCTATTTGCAACTCCTGAACACACATTCTGTGGCAATCCTTGGGACACGTTTGTCTGCCACTGATACGAAATAATTTGCAAAATCATTCAGTAAATATATCATTTCTTCTCCAGTATCCCGAAACTAATAAACTGTGGAACGAAAATACATGTTGGCACTTCATAACACACAACAGTACCGAAAATGGCGGACCAAGCCATACACGCATCAATAATAATATTACATTTCACGCAAGAAAACTCACTACAAAGGCACTCCTACAACCAACCATGTTTGATGAAACTAAATACAAAAATCATTAGCTACTGATAAAATATTCTGTTAACACCAGTAAGGTACTCAATGGCGTTCACAGTGCTGGAAATGTTTCACGGATCACATCCGTAACTGTTTGTATGCTCCGCCATAATTGCTAAACGTATATTTTAACTAATTCTATAAAAGCTAAAAATGTACATTACTTTAAAAACATAATTAAAACCACAAATTTTGCAAGTATAATTTAAGTTTTGAATTATAACCTTTAGTTCTAAGTACTACTTTCTTCCATGATGATCATTATCGCCAACATAACAACATACATCCCACGACGACTCATCAGCTGATACAATACTTTGCAAACAAGAGCTTTTACTGTTTACACTGTGTGTAGGTTGGTCACATTGTCTGTCAAACTTTAGTGTACTTATATGAAATGCAGTATATTTAGTTTTTGTCTCATGGTTGGCAATGGACACAGTCCAACAATCATATTACATAATATCATGAACTCACCATTGCCATGAAACTTGAGATAAAGTTGTTCAAGATTATTGCAAGTTTAAAATTTATACAGACTTTGTTTGCATGAAGCACCATATTTTCTAGGTTTGCATATTATATGAAGTTTTCAAAAATTCCTGGGATAAGAAACTACAATGAAATACAGCAGACAGCAACTGCCACTTCACTCGGAACATGTATAAAAATGTTTTATTTTGTTAATGAATACTTTATTCCAGGAGTTGTGAACTGACACTCGAGATCAAGTTGGTTGTGAACTCGCTGTTTTTTTGGCATGTAAGCATGAACAGGGGAAAAAACCAATGAATCTGGTATCTTGAATTTTGTATCAGCCAGGTGGTGATGCGATAGTCAGAAACACAAACGTGTTAAAATCATGCCAAATGTTATTCTTTTTTACATACAACAAAAAGAAATTGATTTAGAGGTGACAAAAAAATTATAACTTTACGACCAGTAATGCTTTAAAACACGGAACTACTTTCCGTGGTTCGCTGCCAACTTAACTGCGAAGATTATGGTCATTGCTTACGTTTAACTATTTGTGTGCGGTAATAGACAGTAAAATTTTTCGAAGGTTGATTTCATAAGTACTCACTTCTCGTGAACCACCTATAGGCATTATATTTAAGAATAATGATCATTGGAAATACCACCTAGTCAAGCCTAGATTAAGATGTGAACTGATGTGGAGAGAGGTGATTCAGCAGATCTGTAGTCAGAGATTTGGCTAGGACTCGAGACCTGCCTTATAATTATCTGTGACCAGGGTAAATGGAGCGTAATGGTCGCAAGTCAGCAGACCATGTGTTACCATTACAGTACAGTGGGATGGCAGGCAGCTAAAAATTTGCAGCACGTANAATACAGCAGACAGCAACTGCCACTTCTCTCGGAACATGTATAAAAATGTTTTATTTTGTTAATGAATACTTTATTCCAGGAGTTGTGAACTGACACTCGAGATCAAGTTGGTTGTGAACTCGCTGTTTTTTTGGCATGTAAGCATGAACAGGGGAAAAAACCAATGAATCTGGTATCTTGAATTTTGTATCAGCCAAGTGGTGATGCGATAGTCAGAAACACAAACGTGTTAAAATCATGCCAAATGTTATTCTTTTTTACATACAACAAAAAGAAATTGATTTAGAGGTGACAAAAAAATTATAACTTTACGACTAGTAATGCTTTAAAACACGGAACTACTTTCCGTGGTTCGCTGCCAACTTAACTGCGAAGATTATGGTCATTGCTTACGTTTAACTATTTGTGTGCGGTAATAGACAGTGAAATTTTTCGAAGGTTGATTTCATAAGTACTCACTTCTCGTGAACCACCTATAGGCATTATATTTAAGAATAATGATCATTGGAAATACCAACTAGTCAAGCCTAGATTAAGATGTGAACTGATGTGGAGAGAGGTGATTCAGCAGATCTGTAGTCAGAGATTTAGCTAGGACTCGAGACCCGCCTTATAATTGTCTGTGACAAGGGCAAGGGTAAATGGAGCGTAATAGTCGCAAGTCAGCAGACCATGTGTTACCATTACAGTACAGTGGGATGGCAGGCAGCTAAAAATTTGCAGCACGTAATTGGTATGACACCATTTCTTTGCAATGTTGAGTGGAAACTAGGACCATGCAAGGCAGATGGTCCACCTGCCTAGTAGACACAATGTATTTTAATGTAGGCAAGTGGCTAGCATCACACTAATGCCATGATGAAGTCTTTGTAAGCACTGATAGTAATAACCAGTTATGTTCATTAAACAATTCTTAGCATGCTCCACGAACGTACCCACATGTAAATAAGTTTTTTCTTCCAGGTATCGAAAGTACAATTTATTCCTGGAGCCAGAATTCAACAAAACTCCAACACCGGAAATGTCAATATTCAAAACTGACTTTGGTGTCAGATTTGGAATGTTCACTTGCTTTGACATCATTTTCAAGGCACCAGCTGTGCTGCTAGTACAGCAATTCAACGTAACTGATGTTATCGTGCCTCAAGCTTGGTTTTCAGAACTGCNGCACCAGCTGTGCTGCTAGTACAGCAATTCAACGTAACTGATGTTATCGTGCCTCAAGCTTGGTTTTCAGAACTGCCTTTCTTCACAGGTATGTGTATAAGCTGTTTCATGGTTTATTGAACACTTGTGAAATCTCCCTTTCGAAAAAAATTCCCCATCTGTAACTGCATATATTTTTATTTTAATATACACNTTGAACACTTGTGAAATCTCCCTTTCGAAAAAAATTCCCCATCTGTAACTGCATATATTTTTATTTTAATATACACATGCCAACCTCTGTTTAAGTAGGTAACACTGTAGGAAAAGTAGGTAGTTCAATGTCTGAACACCATATTGAAAGTATAATTGTTTAAATTTGTATGTAATGAATGAGTTTTATGCACTTAAAAGTAAAAAAAATTAACAAATTAATAAAATATTTATAATAATAATTTTACAGTTTCACTTGATCAATACACAAATAAAGTGATCAAATTCATGGCAGCATTAATTTTGCACTTGATGGAAGAGTACAACATTCATAAGAGTAAAGCTTGACTGGAGCTTTCAAAAGGTTTCAGTGAACTATTGAACAGCTTGATCGGTTCAGCACTGAACATGTACTGTACAGGCAATGAGGCATTNCAAAAGGTTTCAGTGAACTATTGAACAGCTTGATCGGTTCAGCACTGAACATGTACTGTACAGGCAATGAGGCATTGATATGAACATCAATGTCACCAATTTGCATCTGTGCTTCCAAGGTTACAAAAATAGTTCCTGGTGATTTTTTAGGTGCCTTGAAGTAAATCCCTATATTGTGTGCACCAATATTACTGCTGTTATAATTATGTTAAATTTCNATTTTTTAGGTGCCTTGAAGTAAATCCCTATATTGTGTGCACCAATATTACTGCTGTTATAATTATGTTAAATTTCTACCAAAACAGTTTAACATACCTGATGTCCGAGAATATAATTCCTGTGTATGAAAGTGGTGATTTGATATTGCAAGTTAATTTTCCAGCGCCAAATTTTTTTTTTATGCTGGTCTGTGGTTACATGCATGACCTAAGAGAGTTCCAAGACTAAGTATTTATTTGCTGTAGATAATTTGTGGTTGTCCTTTTTCATTATTCAGGTTTAAATAAATGCAGGGTCTAGGCCTGTGAAAGATATCAAGTCTCCTGTCGGGTCAGACATTTAGTACTGTGTTAGCTGTTAAACATGTAATGCAGTAAGAAACTTTTATGTGTTTTCTTCTGACAGAGGACTTTTGCTTTGTTATGTTGGCATATCATTGGATCTATCAGCAGACTTACACTAGGATATGGAAAGTAACGATATCTGGACATGCAACCGTATTGTTTGTTGGTGCTGTCAGTTGCTTTTCTTCAATTGCGGTAGGCCTTCACAAAGTCTTCTGAAGGGTAAAAAGTGCTGTCGTAAGGGTTTTTTACTGCATGGTTTGTATGTGTNAGTAGGCCTTCACAAAGTCTTCTGAAGGGTAAAAAGTGCTGTCGTAAGGGTTTTTTACTGCATGGTTTGTATGTGTGTGTGTGTTTACATGTATGTGTTAGCGTGCATGCTTTTTACTTGCCCATGGGGCTGCAGTGGTCAGACTACTCGCCTCCCACCAAAGTGAACCGGGCTCGATTCCCGGCAAGGTCGCTCCCTGGATTTTCGCATGTGGAAATCATGCTGGTGATGTCATCGGTCGGCGGTTTTTCTCTGGAATTTCCGGTTTCCCCTGATCTTTCATTCTGGCACTGCTCCATATTATCCTTGCTTCACCCTCATCGGCTCTCAAGACTACAATGTTGAGTGAGACTAGACTTGTATTTCTCTTGGTTTTTTAGACTTTGATTTGGTAACGTTAATTTTTGAGCTTGATTTTGTGGAGATTGTAGATAACGAGCATCTTTCCTATGGACTTGCGATTTCATTAAAATAAGTGTCAGAGAGCCCACTTGTTGCACTATGTGTAGACTTTTTATGGTAAAGCGAGAGCTTTTGAAAGCCCTTTGTAGTTTCTACTTTCTTCCGTTTGCATATACTCGTGCCTCATGTCAATGTAAACATTGCCATGCGATTTCTTTTATTGTTTACATCCACTACACAAGTCTGCTGTGTTTGCTCAATAAATAAAGAAGCACCATATAATCATGCTGTTATGGTGAACAAAATAATCAGAAGAACATTGTTTTAATAACTTGTACCATATACGGTACTAATAAAATAAGAAGAAAAACTGTTATGCATGTTAAATTAATATTCCATGCAAAATTCATGTAGATTTTACGCCAGAGACAATTGAACAGGGACTTGCAATGCTTGGTAAAACCTCACGCTGCTCGATGATTTTAACATTTTGGGAAACAAGGTGAGGCTAAATACACCTCTTGGGTATCTACTTTTTTACTTCAGTAGACATCTGCCTATTAGAATAAATTTATATTTAATTGAAAAAAAGCATTATTTTCATGCTAAAGACAATCAAACACTTGACTTCANATTGAAAAAAAGCATTATTTTCATGCTAAAGACAATCAAACACTTGACTTCATGCAAAAAAAATTGCAAATTTTGATTTATGGTTGTAACATTGCGGTTTTTCAAGTGTTGTATTTAACTTTGGTTCTAGATATTATATTTGTATACGATTACAGAGTATTTGCTTAGGGTGACAATTAATTTACTATAATTTCCAAATTAAGCTTTATTATCTGATTTAAACAAAATGCAATATAATTTTTGATTATTTTACTAGTTTATTGACATAGAGATCATGTGTAATTTAGATTTCATTTGTTTTTAGAGGATATTAGGTATTCCAAATTTTTTTGTTGTTTTTCATTTATTATCTAGACGGTAGTAAGAATTGAAGGTTATAAAACAAGCGAACGAAAGAAAATTATCCAGGTTGGCTCTCGTATCGCTATTGCTGGTTGGGGGAGAGATGTGGCATGGTCAGACGACAGCCAATCAGAGAGCAGGTAACAACAGAAATAATTATGACGTTCTAAGTCGAACGTTTTCCTTCAACAGAACTAATACAACCACCACCGAGAATGGATGTGTGATTGAGAAGTTTTTAATGGATTCAGTCGTAAAAAGTTTAGCGTGCGTGGGCAGCACCAGTGGCTTTACTTCTTTAACTATTTCGGACTAAACATTATCTTCTATTAAATTATTTCTGTCCACGTACGTAGCCATAAGGTTGTAGGCAAATGTGTGTTTGCCTCTCTTAGTAATTTTTTAAGCACGCTGTTCAACTACAATTGCTGCAAGATTTATTTACTTTCACCCTTGATAATGTAAATTGAGTGATTTTTGTCAGATTGGCTGGAGCAGAACTAATCAATAAAATTAGAAAATAGAATTTCAGCCTTTGATTCATACTGAAATGTTACATAGTGGTTGGAGGTAGGTCCTAAGTCGTCTAAGAAATTTTCCAAATTTTTATAACTGCCTTCTTTCCATTACCTTATTTATAAAAACCGTGGGGGCTTGTTTTTTGAAAATTTCTGCTGTATACCTCCTCAAAACAATGACATTGTTCTTTTGAAAAATATCTTATATTTGTCTAACATGTTGCATTGCCAAGCTGTCAGAATTGAAAAGGTGACATTGGAGTATCAAGGAAGGGTATGGAATTGGAATACTCAGAGAAAAACTAAGAACAGTTGCAAAAATACATGTGCATAAAATGTTCTATTCTAAAAATGTCCATTTGTTACATCAGAATTTGAAGTAAATTTCCCTNCAAAAATACATGTGCATAAAATGTTCTATTCTAAAAATGTCCATTTGTTACATCAGAATTTGAAGTAAATTTCCCTCTTAGAGAATTACAGAGGAAAAAAAAACTTTTGCAGTGGAAAATGGAATAGCTGATATAGGATGTACACTGTAAAGTGAGCACTTTTGAGACCCTAATTACTTTTTCCTTTCTGCCATTTTTTTTATTCTTTAACCACCTTTTAAAATAAATATTGCTATATAAGCAATAATCACAGTGTGTTTATTGCACCANATTTTTTTATTCTTTAACCACCTTTTAAAATAAATATTGCTATATAAGCAATAATCACAGTGTGTTTATTGCACCACACTCTGGAAGGAAACGTCTAAGACTAAAATAAAATATATTTATGGACTATTGTTCCAAATGATAGAACTTTCAAAAGTGCTAACTTTACTGTGAATAGCATATCGTGAAGATCAATATTGAACATAAATACACTGAAACCTCTGTTATTCGTTTGTCATGGGACTTACTGAAAAAAACTCAACATGTGGACCACTCTCCTCCTCAAAAAGTAAAACCTAACCTCAACTCCAATTTCGAAATTCGTCGAATGTTTACATAAAATTCATTAAATTTCTGCGGCAAAAATTAAACAAAATTTATTAAAAACAATGATTAAAATAGAAACATGCAAAAATTAAATTTAAAGTACAGTAATAAAGTACATAGTTCCGTCATAATGATGCTGCATGTTATATTTTATACTCTATTTTGGAGGCAAATTTAACACAGTAGTTTTGAGTTTGACATGTAAAAATCAGATTTTTAAAAATTATATTTTACTCCATTAAAAATTTTGTTGCCCACTAAAATGTTTATTTGTCCGCTAAATGTTTTTAAATTTTGCCAAGTTAAACGGAAAGTCTGCTAAGTTGGCAACACTCGCCATCTTGTGCGACAGTTGATATCACTGCATTACTCTTAAAAAAAAGTTACTAGCATAATTTTATCTTAACAGAATTAGTCCGTGAAAACATACTGTGCCCCTTTAATGCTTTTATTTACATGGTTATTTGCTGTACTGACTTAAAAATGATTACGTTTCCTTTGTGGAACGAGAGTAAAGTTCAAATCCGTTCCGTCCATTATTAATGTTTGGATCTGGTCTGTACCATATCCATTATACATACGTGTTTTATTTGCACGAATTTTCGTGTGCTGACATGAAACAAAGAAGTGCCTGCAACTATTATGTTTTACCTGTTTTTCGACGTGAGTAATTAAAATCAAATAGTGATTGAATTATCAAATATTAATTACGTAGTTGTTAACAATTGCAACGTTTCACGACAACTAGTTATGTACACTAGCATTTGAGGTTAGGGCATGTCTGTTTACTTATTCTTTGCGCTACTCAATTTTGGTAGTACCAGTTTTAAGATAAGTTATTTCACAGATAAACAATTGTTCCTAATATATTTTGGTTTTGGACAGAATATCTGATCGATGGATGCGGGTAAATGAATGATTTAAGGGTCATAGCATGCAGATTTTTTTAACATTGTTTATATAGGATATTTGTTGGGACCATCCAAAAAAATCGACTGGTACGGGAACTCAACAACGAGGTTTCACTGTACTGTCTTTACTGTTGCAAGTTATAACAGAACTTAAACCTGTATACTATTATACTGCACAATATGTTTTCAGCCCTACAGAGCCAGTCACAGTGGGCATATGCCATGGATGTTAACTTACTGGCAGCAGGCTACAGCAAACCAAGTGTTGGTAGCACTGGAAGTGGAATATACAATGGTCAGAATGGCCCTCTGGTAACACTATTTTCAAATCTCAACACTAGCAGGCTCCTCTTGGCGAACGTACCAAAAAAAGTGACCAGGAGTGAAGACCATCCAGCGCACAGAAACGTTGATGGAAACAGCTTGCCAGTACAAGAGAGCTCACACGAATACTTACAAAATGACAGCAGTGATTCAAATAGACAAGAAAGTAACAGTGTAACATCAGAGTATACAAGCATAGGTGAATGTGCAAGCANTACTGGCAGCAGGCTACAGCAAACCAAGTGTTGGTAGCACTGGAAGTGGAATATACAATGGTCAGAATGGCCCTCTTGTAACACTATTTCCAAATCTCAACACTAGCAGGCTCCTCTTGGCGAACGTACCAAAAAAAGTGACCAGGAGTGAAGACCATCCAGCGCACAGAAACGTTGATGGAAACAGCTTGCCAGTACAAGAGAGCTCACACGAATACTTACAAAACTACAGCAGTGATTCAAATAGACAAGAAAGTAACAGTGTAACATCAGAGTATACAAGCATAGGTGAATGTGCAAGCAATGAAGAAAACCACCTGGGAAATGGCGAGATTTTAGAGGGTCTATATATCATGAAAGAAAATCTTTCAGCTTACACAACCTTGTTACTCGACACTGCAAAACTAAATGGTTTACAGAAGAAGAATGTTTCAGTCCAGTTATGTTCCGACAACTTCTGCTGCAACTTCACAGTTCGTACATCGGTTGAGCCATCTGAGAGTGGACCAGCTGGTGAGATTAGNGACCGGCTGGTGAGATTAACCACTACAGAATGGTAGTTTACAGTGGTATGCGTTCCTTTGCAGGTGCAGCGTATGCTGGTATACAGGTGTGCAGCATTGTTTTGTGTACTTCCAAGTGTCCGAGTACATGTGGTTTGTCACCCAGCAGGGAAAATACTTTCTGGCCAACCTTCAACCACATCACCATAACAGGGAATTTCAATGCTAGCAATNGGAAATTTCAATGCTAGCAACGCTGTTCAGATGCCTAATGCAATTGCAGTGGACTTCAAAATAATTAACCCTCGCTTGTATTTTTATACTAAAAATATGATTGAAGGAACAAAAGTAAATGTTACACTTCAGTCTAAAAAAAGAATTGGCAACTTGCTTACCTTTGGAATAATTGGTAGGTACTTTGATAATGATGTCCTACAGAAAGATGCAAGAAACCTGCATTTCAACTTTCTGTCTACAGAAAACNTGGTAGGTACTTTGATAATGATGTCCTACAGAAAGATGCAAGAAACCTGCATTTCAACTTTCTGTCTACAGAAAACCATAATATTGCAACTTAGGTATGAGGTGTCACCACTACAATAAAGACATGCAGTTCTGAAAGTTCACGCATGNAAACCATAATATTGCAACTTAGGTATGAGGTGTCACCACTACAATAAAGACATGCAGTTCTGAAAGTTCACGCATGCCTAACAATTATGTTTAGTAAAAATATATATTTTTTATTTTGTATGGTGCAAGGGTATTGTTACAAATTTAATCTTGTACTGGTTTATAATATTACAAGCATAAATGTCTTGCTCATGTAATTTCCATATTAGTGTATTCCATACCCATGCTACACTATTTCATACTAGTACTAGCACACATGTCCATTTCCTACCCCCTTCCCCATTTCTGGGATAAGAAATATAACTTCAGAAAAGTTTGTCAGTTGCGGGATGCATATTTTTATGTTGGCTGAGTTGAGTTATTTGGGCGGCTCTTAACAAGCTCTGGAGAGCCAACGAGGGTTAAATGACGTGAGAATGGAGCATTGGCTGAATGTAGCAGCGGGGGAAATGGGAGTTTCCCTATAAAACCAGCGGCATCGTCCAGCACAATTCCCACTTGCAAAAATCGGGGAGTGACCTGGGCAGGATTGAACCCAGTTCGCCTTGGTGGGAAGCCAGCAGACCAACCGCTCAGCCACCGTAACCCCTATTATGTCGGCAATCTCTGCGATGATTATAAAAGAAAATAGTGCTCTGCATTAAAAATTATAATCTACAAACTTAATGATAATTACAACATTTATGGTTAAAATTATGCTCATAGAATAATGTACAATTTTTCTGAGTTTTAAAAACATTTCAAAATATTATGGTAGAGCATGTGAACATTACGGTTATGCGAAAGGTCTCCACCAGCCCGGTGAAATGCCATTCAACTCTCTTCAGTCATAATTTATTTATATGCGAGAATTTCTTGCTGGTGGATGTCTGAATATTATACATGCTATTAATTATTTTTGTATTTGCGTATTTTATAAAATTTAATCCGTCGTAGGTGTGTTTTTAGTCTCTCCTCAGTGAAATGAATTATCGACACGTGTCTGCCACTTTTGAAAAAGGTTTGTTGTGTTCTGTGGTCCGCCATTTTCCTTGACCATCGCGGAGCGTGAGCGACAAGGTATTTGCATTGTTAAGTTTAAATTTATTGGTTTCAAGAAATAGCTCAAGTGTTTTGTTAGTTGAGTAAGTCAGGAAATTAATTATTTCATATCAGTGGCACACAAGTGAGATTTTATATAGTAAAGTAATCATCCAAAGCTTGCATGTNGGAAATTAATTATTTCATATCAGTGGCACACAAGTGAGATTTTATATAGTAAAGTAATCATCCAAAGCTTGCATGTTTTTAGGAATTATGAAGTAAACAGTAAGTTTGTGTGTTTTGTAAATAATGTTTTTTTTAAATTGTTGTTAGAATATTTGATATATATTTGGCCTTTAAAAACCCTTGTTTTACCCTAATTTATTTTATTGAAAAATGTTTTTTATGTATAAAGTTAAATTTGCTGAAAATATTTACTATAATGTATTCACGGTAACTTCAAGATTTTCTGAAGCCCTGCTAAAGATCTACTTTTAGGGACCCGATTATGTATCCTTCTGCAGTACGTAAACAAAACATTGCCATGTGACACCTGTCAAACATTTTGTAAACAAAAACAGAGCCATGTGGGAACTGTCAAATATTCTGCTAACAGTGTCCATGTGGGAACTACCAAAATTTATTTTTGAAGAGAAACAATGCCATGTAATCTTAACTGTCATATACTTTAATAAAATTCTCCAAATGCACTGAACTGTGTTAACTGTGAGAACCCCTCTGGAAACAAAACCTTAATTCACAATATGTGAATCACAGGGTATGTTTTTGCCGACTAATAAGGACGTACAAGTATTAACCACTATATTTAGGTAGTATCTAAATATCATTTAATTCTGTTGAATTTTTCAAGGCTTATCTTGTTGATATTCAAGAGAGGATTGTACTACGTAACATCTAAGTAGTAGATAAAATATATATACCGCATTTCATACAAAAAGGCATTCCCAGGCATTGTTTACATGCAGTTTACGTGTATCGCCACGATACATTTGTTGAACCACAATGCATAGACAATGTAAACAAATGTGCATCAATTTTGGTCTTCTGGTTTAATATTTACCTATTTCACATAATGGTTGTATGCCGGTAGTGTGCGGAAGTTTGATGTACTGTGTGAAGGTTTGTGCTATAGCATGCTAAGAGTGCTATAGCACATGTTTATTTGCGATTACTTCCATGTGACAAGTTAAATATAGTTATTGTGCAGAAATACTAGTGTTTCTTTACAATTATTTCCATGTGAAGTTTTAAAATATAATTACTGTGCGGCAAAAATGAGTGTGTGTGGAGTTTAGACAAATTGAATAGAAGGTAACGTGTCCTTTACGTGAGTTGTCAGCAATACATCACCAAGGATTTATATTCGCCACTTACATGTGTAACGTAATTTGGTAAATTAATTTATAGTTTAGTTTTTGTGTGGAAAGTAAGTGTAGTGAATTGTACATAGCAATACTGAATGTTAGTGTGGCAATTGAAGGGCTTATGTATTACTGTCGCCTAGCCACGTCAAGTGCAGAAGACCTAACCAAATTAAACCTAACATCACAATAGGTTAATCACAGGGGGTGGATTCGATATGGGCGAATGGTTCACAAACAGCTCGAACGAACCGACTCGCATAACAGTGCCCGCGAGAACTGGTTCACAAAAAAAGAACTGCGGTTCAATGATACAAAGAGCTCCGTTACTCCCCACCCACACCCAGCTCACCACCCCTCCTCCAAGCAGAGATTGCGGCTCTTCTTCACTCCTTTCTTTTCTCACTCCCAGCTAAGCTCCCGCTCCTCTTTGGTTCACGGATCTTTCACTTATTTCTCCTTTTTCACCTTCTTGTCGACATCCTGAACTAACACCAATAACTACTCATCTTTCCCGCGAGAAGGCTCTGTACTGAATTGGTTTTGCCTGTCATTATTTTATACTTTGTTCACTGATGCGGGTCCATAATTTCCAGGTCATAGACTTAGGTCCGGTACGTATCCATTAATTCATTTTTGTGTAATTTTTAACACAGATTAATTAGTTACATAATTTTCTACTGTGTCCAATCTCACAGAACAATTTTACGACATTCAGCTTTAGTGGACATGTTTGTTTCATTTGGTAGAATTTATTTCTATACGAGACGCAATATCGTGCTTTCAAATTAAAAAACGTAAAATCGTAGAAATTTAAAGAACTCACTCCAATACTTAGTACAATTTGTTTATAAATTCCCATTTTCCCATACTATTTTAAAAGAGATGATTAAAGTAATAGATTCGCAAATATAAGTTCAATTTTAAAATCTTTTATTCTTTACTATGGTATGTTAATCCAAAAGTAATCCTGACAGTTCACAAACATTAATGGAAGAGAATTTTTTTTTTTTGAATATCAACATGCAAAGAAAAATATATCCAATATTTTATAAAAAAAAAATTTTAAGAAGTGCGTAATTTCTAGATTATTTCATAAATTATGTACATGTAATTTAGACACAATAAGATTAAAAAAAATTTAGACTCTTGTGCAGGCCATACATCAATCTAATGATCCTGCTGTTATAGAGCCAAAATGTAAAGCTGCATCCATTTACCTATCTGCAGCCCTAAATTAAACAAACAAGATTAATTATTTGTGATATTTTAACAGTTTCTCAAACAAAACTCCTCACGTTGTATTATTTACAAATTCTGTTTTAAGAACTTCAGCAAAAAAAGTTAGTCTCTGAATAAAGAACCATACTGAACCAATGAACTGTACAAAAGAAAAGTTCATTACAGGGAGTGAATCGGTTCTGAACTGCTCCTCTAAGTGAACCATCTTGCCCATGACTAGGATGGATGAACCGACACATGCTTCCTTTTCTAACACACTATCGCGTGATGGCAAACACTCCCCCTGTAATCACCTATCGTGAAGTTAGGTCTTCTTGCATTTAACATGAGTAAGCAACCCAAATTACATAAGTTACATAAATTTTAAGTGTTTTACCGCAAAAATTCCTTGATTTTCATAGCCCTCCCCACTATCACATTCGGTGGTATGACTGCGAATATTGTGATGCCCCTTGTAATTTCATGTTCAGTATGATTAGTAATGTCAATTTACACCATTTTCCAAGATGGGTAATTAAAGAGAATAGCGGCTTTTTTGAAGGAGACATAGTAAACCCACAAAAGTTATATAAATGGTGGTAATTATTAAGTTTAGGGGCTTTTCTGTAAAAATTAAAATAATTCACGGAAAATTGTATATTTCCACTCTACTAATGATGCAGAACACGAATATAGTAGGTGATTAACGTCCGACTAATTTCGTAATATGTGCCCACCTAACTTAACAGAACCTAACCCCACGATGGGTGAATCACTATTTTACATTTTTAAACTAACCTAGGATTGTTGGGTTTTACACTAACCTAGGCTTTTTAGGTTTTACACTAACCTAGGATTGTAGGGTTTTACTCTAACCTAGGATTGTAGGGTTTTACACTAACTTAGGATTGTAGGGTTTTGCACTAACCTAGGATGTTTGGGTTTTACACTAAACTACGAATGTAGGATTGTAGAGATTTAAAGGAACTGTAAAACACACCAAAATAATGTAAATTGACTCACCTAGGTAGGGGGCTGGTATAATTCCTCTGACGTTAATAGACGTAAACAAACATATTTTGCAAGTTTTTTAAATATGTTCTACTTATTTTAACATTATGCCCTCTTGAATATGAACAAGGTAAGCTGTGCAGAAGCCATTAATGCAACTTTTGTTTGTCTAGGATGTTTCGTTCAGAAACATAAACAAACTGTCTATACTGCTCATTTCATAATTTTGTTGAATTGTTTTAAATATGTTGTACTTATTTTAAAGCTACGCCCCTAGTGTATTCGTGTTCTACGTGATTAGTAGAGTACAAATATATCATAATTTTAAATTTTTTTTGTGTTTTTCAGAAAAGCCCCTAAACTTAATAATTACCAAAATAGATAATATACGAGGAGTTCGGCCGCTTTGTTTACGATGGACGCCATGTTGTATAGTCCTGTAATGCTGTAGTAATATAAACAAATGTGAATCGGCAGTCACCTGTTTGCTATGGATGTGTAAACGTTACCGTAGGTTAGTTGCAGGTTAGATGCAATACAGTGAGTTTCGTGGCGAGTGTGTTGCTGCACGCATGAGTTGTGACATCCGAATCCGACAGTGCAATGGCTTATGATTTAAGAATGGAGGGTGCAAGTACGAGTGCTTCTGTGTGTGACCCTCATCTATGTGGCGGGCGTTACCTGGACGTTTATCAGTTTGTTGAACTAATGTTGTTTTTGCCTACCTAGGTGAGTAAATTCATATACTTTCGGTATGTTACTTTAAAACTTACTGTTACTATAAAACCCTAAAATCCAATATTAGAATAAAATCGTAGGTTAGATTAAAACCCTACAATCCTAGGTTAGATTAATTGGTTACATTAAAACCATACAATACNGAATAAAATCGTAGGTTAGATTAAAACCCTACAATCCTAGGTTAGATTAATTGGTTACATTAAAACCATACAATACCAGGTTAAATTTAAAATGTAAAATAGTGATTCACTCACTGTGGGGTTAGGTTAAGTTAGGTTAGGTGGGCACATATTGNGTAAAATAGTGATTCACTCACTGTGGGGTTAGGTTAAGTTAGGTTAGGTGGGCACATATTACAAAATTGAGTGGACAAATGTTAAATTGAGGTGTATTTTTAGTTATTTTACCCCACAATTTCCCTGATCTTCATAGCCCTCACCACTATTTTTTTCTGGTTTGTAAGCATAATACATTAATGACGCTAGTAAATTCGCGTTGTGTAATTATTAATCAAAATATAGCACTTTTGACGTGATTTTTTTCGGAAAAGCCGCNCCGCTAGTAAATTCGCGTTGTGTAATTATTAATCAAAATATAGCACTTTTGACGTGATTTTTTTCGGAAAAGCCGCTATTCTTTACATTTACCCTTTTTTGTCAGCAATACAAAAATATGCAGTTTAAAATATGTGAACCACTGAGCAGGTTTCTGTTTGGGTGAGTGGGTTCGTGGGTGTGTGATTGTAACATTATTCATGTGCTAAATATTACAAACCCTTGTTTCTCTTGTTACAAAAAGTTATTACATGCAAATCTGTACCACTGTTTCCTGCAGCACAAGTGAATAAAGTATGGAGAGCACAAACATTTGCCTGTTTTCTGGAGCTAGTCAACGAACTTTATATTTTTTCGACACAATTTCTGTGATTTTCACAGCCCTCCCCACTATGGCATTATTCAGGTTGCCAGTTGCCAGAATGCACAAATGAACCTACTGGTACTCAAAAATGAACCTGCAACCTCTAAGGAGCGCNGGTTGCCAGTTGCCAGAATGCACAAATGAACCTACTGGTACTCAAAAATGAACCTGCAACCTCTAAGGAGCGCCAAGCACCAGATTTTTTCCCTCATAAAATTTGCTGAAGTGAATAACTCAGTCAGTGAATGACATAACCCTCCCAAATAATATCACATTTCAAAAGGAATGGAATAAATCGGGTGCTTTTTTTTTAATCAAACAAATTCTACAACAATTTTATTATTTGTCTTCAGAAACACAAACACAGCAATTATCAAAAAGAGATTGCACACAATTACTGTAGATTTACAAAATAAAGTTGACCGAGCATGAGATTGCACACAATTACTGTAGATTTACAAAATAAAGTTGACAGAGCATGAGTAATACTTCAGGGTTACCTGCCCTACACCAAGTTGTGACACAAATTAAGGAAAACAAAATAACACACCTATATTGCTTTAATACAAATTTTGTTATAAATATTGTANCCTACACCCAGTTGTGACACAAATTAAGGAAAACAAAATAACACACCTATATTGCTTTAATACAAATTTTGTTATAAATATTGTACTAGTCTTAATATTAATTTATAATAAAACTACACGTAATTAATAAAATATGCGTTGCCTTAATGTTTTGGCTTCCTTGCGAATAAGAACAAGTTATTTGCGTAATTTGACCCTATCTCCACAATGACATTACAGATGACTCATCTAATAACACAAGATAATTAAAAAACAATGCGGAAATAAATTTCACTTGCCATTTTTCCTGCGCAAATTACAAGAACAATAATTGAACACCAAGTCTACTTCCACGGTAACATTGTTTCGCACTTGACTAGAACCTATTTGACAATGACATCCTCAATAACCCTCAAAATCATTCTAAAAACAACACACACAACACAACCCCACGTTAACCCACGTTCCGCTGGTCGCGAATCTCAATGCGAGATCGCATGTGGAAGAATATCGAAAGAAAGAGTATCAAATATTCCATTGTTACAGTATTATTGAATTTTTTTATTTTGGCTGTGGTTTCGAAGGAAACATTTCTTTTATTTGTTTGTTTGATTCATTGCGTCAGTAAGATCTTTTTTCAATACATAGCTGTAGAAATATATTGGACAAGTTAAATAAATTTTTACTCTCGACAAAGGTATTACAGATTTCAAATTCAGATTATTATTCAATAGAGCATTTACAAGCTACTGAACTTATCTACTAAAATATTTAACGTAATTTTTTTTAAAGATAATTAGTAATTTATATATAACTTTTTACCAATTTTGTATACAAGATTAAAATTTGTATTTTGTCTTCTAAAGATAGTTTAGGAATAGCTGCTTAAAGACGAAGAATGCCCTTCAATTTGAAGAAGTTAAAAGTTTCTCGCGAGCACGTATTTAATGAGGGGGGGGGGGAGTAAATTAATCTTGTCAGAAATGTTGTGCAACCAAAGCTGTTGACCACGCCTTGAAATTGATGAATAGTGGTGGAGCATTTTCAATGATGAGGTTCAGAGACCTAAGTTGATGCAAAACCTCCATGTTCCATCCTATTTGGTAGCTGACGTTATGGCGGGATAAAATGAACTGTTTGTCGGTTCAATGATACATTCTTCCAACATTTCATGTAATTGCCATTTAATTATATGATGTTATTGAGATGTGGCGGGGGTGGTGTACTGGTTTTGACTGTGTTAACAGAATACAATGTTCTGCTACATTAGTGCAATGCAGTGGGTTGGCGGCAGTGAAAACATCATTGAATTCATTGAGCAGGCATTGTATGACATCATGATATGCTAGCGGCACGACATGGTCTAGCTCATCTAGCTGCATGTACAGTATGGAATTCATGGTCCGCGAGTCCAAGTTGTATACAGCCCGGTGCACCTTCTGGCCAAAATAGATTCACCTAGCAGCGGGTTCCACGACGGAGTTTTGCTCGGTCAGCCATGGTATTCCATGTATTGCGTCTTCGTGTAAGTCATGAGAAACGAAAGCTGTTGTGGTTGTTTAAATGTCCCTAATGTGCATTGTAATTGGTACCTTCCCTATGGTTTCAATGGTGTGGTTTTTTTTTTTTAGCTAGCTGAACAGTTTGATTGCCTGGTTTTATTTTGCTCACATCTACCAAGTTCACATGAACAAAATTATGTGGAGCTGCGGTATCAATTAAAGCGTGCAACTGCTGGTTATTAAAAATTTATGGAATGTGGATGAATTGATTTTTGGTACTGCAAATTAGTGAAATTAATATCTGCTGCGGAGTCTGTCCAGGATCGGCACTTATTTCCTGGGGGTAGCTGATGTCCGGCCGCGCTACCCCAACACGTCGTTTCCTGGCTTCGGCTTCCCATCACACTGCCTCTTGGGGTTGTTCGGGCACTCGCCAGACCAATGGGTGCACTGGCTGTCGCAATAATTGCAGGTGGACAGTGATGCTACATGTCCTGAGCGGGTTTGAAATATGTCCCTGCGTACATTTTATCTGGACTGGGTCTGTCACTTGGGGGTGAAGTGTTTGTTAGCTTTGACAACATGTTGGAGATTTTAGAGTCTGTTTCCTTCACAAAAAGGCCTCCTTTTGCCTCGTCCTCACCGTACCAACGCATGTGTGCGGAGTCGTGATGCAGTTGCTCATTTGTTGATGCGGATATCTGTTCCAAGATCAACATGGAGCTCATGAAGTCGTCCACAGGATAATGGATGAGTAGGGCAGTGTGCTGGAGAATTCCGGTCGCACTTTGCCGAGTACCTCCTTTGTGGACATGTGAGGGTGGTACGTTTTCCCCAAGATGATCTTCTGTGTGATAAAGGTGGATAAGAGTTCATCCGGTTTACTGTTATCTAATCAAATGGTTGCACTCCTGCAGAGATGTGAAAGTTCCTGCAAAACGACACTCAATGGCATTGCGAAATTCTTCCCACGTGATACTGTAATGCGCTATACTACACCACTATTGTCAAGCGTCACCAATCAAGCGGTCCCCAACACAGTTCGGATAATCTTTTTCCTCCATGCCATAGCACTGTAGCGTGCTCGTGCAGTCGTGTAGGAAGGCCGATGGCTCTTCAGTTGGCAGGTCTGCATAGCCTGACAGGAAATGAAAATAGGCTGGTGTGGATGCCAGTGGAGCTGCGGAGAATGCATGTGGCTGTGTTGTTATTGTGGCTTGGATGGGCATGGCGCCATGTAGTCTCGTGGCTACATGGAGGGGTGGTTAGAAGTGTGCCAGTGGAGATGCGGATGGCGAAACTCAGCTGCAAGCGCCCTGGAATGTACATCGCAGTGGCAGTAAGTTGAGTTGCTACATGCACTTTTGACACACAAAACAATCGTTCCCGAGATCACGCCACTCGCTCCTGGTGACACACTGTCGATGGACTCGCAGCCCGCAGCACACAGCATGTGAGTTCTGAGTCCATTCCCTGGCAGTGGGTTTGCTGACATCGTTCGGGCCGGTTGTGGTTGGTGATACGGAAGATATCTGGTGTAAAAATGACAGGTGGGCATGGCAATTCCTTACTCTGCATGGTCTAGCAACAGTTATCTGAGTTGACAGTGTCAAGTTATGCTGTGTCACACACTTTTGGTGGTAGAATCTGCTGCACCAAAGGTACGCAAGTGTGGCTGGGTAGATCCAACACACAGATGCACATTGCTAGACTTCTTAACAGTTGTCCGAAATTTGGTTGTTGTAATTGTTTGATTTCTAACATCGCACTTGCAGCTTGCTGTGTCACTTATAGGGTCAATTGTCCCCCGGACCTGACAAGGTCTCACACAGCAGTCACACAATTCAGTCGTTTAGCCCACTGTATTATGCACCACAGCCCCAGAACACAATTCACTATTGATTCGGTCAATGTGCTCTTGCAGTCGCAGGGCTTCTACAGGATAGTCACACTGGCAGGTACTAGATTGAAGTTGCATTAATGTAAATAGATCTCTGTCTGGTAGTGGGCACACACACTTCAAGCAAAAATGCTTCACTATGCCATTGGACGTATGTCAATCTATCACATCGCGATCAGCAGGAAAAATCCATGGTTGAGCCCTGCTAATCTTTGCCGGGGTCAAAGGACCACTCGGTCCGCACTGCTGCCTCCAATGCACCGTGCTTGGGAGGGAAGATCCACTCCAAGTAGAGGTAGAGGTGGTGCATTATGCATACATGCTGTCAGCTGTTGACACCCTGTCTCGCCTGGTGTAATGAGAGAGGGGTGTTAGATGATGCTCCTCAAGATGGTGGTGTTTGTTCTCATTACCATTGTGGAGATGGTTGAAAGCATGGTCAGCTTATGGTCGCCATGTTGTTGTGTTTCCCACACTGGTGCGGAATCCTTTGAGCTGACACTGGCACTGCTCTCTTTCGATGTGGAAATTGAAAATTTATAGTGTAGGAATCTTGCCAGGAATTACTGACCGCAAGACACAGGATTTACACAGGAAAATTTGACACATAGAAAATTGCTCTTGCAATAACAAGTACAGGATCATACATTTAGGTTGGGCGTAGGACAGGTTTAGAATGGCATATGAAAAAATGTATGTAATTGAGGTTTATAATGCAGAAAGTAGCCAAACGGAAATGTGACTTTTTTCCGGCAAGATAATGCGTAGGAATGATTAGGATTTTAGCCACATGCTTTTGCAAGCCATATGAAGTCAGGAAAATGGCGTAGGAAAATGTGTGGGAAATCAATCAGGTAATTAGGTTAATAATTCACAACATACGGGTAAGCAATTTTCTGGCAGGAAATTGCGTAGGAGAATAGTATAAAGGAATTAGCCACACCATTGGGAAAGGCATTTGATGGGATGTTGTAGTCTCAGGAGAAGGGAAAAGGAAGGTTTGACTTACACTACCAGGTTTCAGAATACTTGTAGAGTTGTGAAGGATGCCAGAGTACGAAAGACACATTCAAGGTGTGGGCTATTCGCCCATATGGCTCTTCCTGAGATCACCCCTCAACGAGGTGACATCGTAATAATGCAAAAATCTTGTTGGTTTTTAACTAATGAGAGTGTTTGCCCTCTCATATGCCTCTAAGTATCATGTAAGTTGATAGCTGGTCATCTCGCAATGCCAAAAACACAATACGTTAGACACAATTAGGTGAGGTGAACCAGTGGGGAACCAGTGGGTATAATACCCAAAAGAGTTTGACTGGAACCATGAGTCCACAAGCTCTTTGTGCCCACACTGAACACTGCAGTCACATCAAATACACCAGCTACACCATGCTGCACCAACCACATAAAGCCAAAAGTGCGTAGTGCATGTCAACAAGAACGGAAATTGCACCTTCTTCCTACAAGGATTACGTTACTCAAGACACCATCCTACTAATTTATTACAAGAGATAATTCTTTTAATAAATAGGTAGGCGATCCTAAACAGTGTTTACCCCAAAGTCACAGCCATTGGGAGCAATGACAATTGGTCGTTGCTTCGTAGCAGCTCGCACAGTGACCTACGATGCAACGCAACACCAAGTGGCATCTAACTATCTTGTAGACAGAAGGTGAAGTGATAAGTGCCCCAAAGTGTCACCAGTAGTGTGCAGCATTTTTACAAACATATTAAACACCGTCACAGCATTCAGACCTACAGTCAAGGGTGTGTTTTATTGAGTTAACAGCAATCGAGCATGGCATTCCACACCTCTTTCCTCAGGTGAACTCGTCCATCCCTTCATGAGACAGCCACCTGGCAGCACTGTAGCCAGTATAATTCAGACACGTCACATATAGTGAAATTCAGACACTTTTAACAAGAAATGTAATATTGTATTATTTAATATTCATTTATAAAATGTCAATTATGTTTTCACAAAGGGAGATTGCCTATAAAGGCCTCTATCCTTGTAACATGTAATTTGTGCTGTGACACACCCCGTCAACTTCACAACTTCAATCTTAACAGACATTTGTTAATAAACAGAGCTGTCACCAATGTGTTCATCTAATTTATACAATTTTTCACCATTGCAATCATATCACATATTGTTCATGTTATGTTTCATCATTCGCCGTTTGATTTCGGTTCTCGTCACTCGTGATGGAAACCGAGATCACTCGCTCAGTTAGTCTCAGCACTCGGACCAGACCGGCGACATTGGTCGCCCGCTACGCGAGCCACCTCGGTACCATCACTTAGGCTGTAATCACTTCACTGCAATATTAAATTAATTAACTGGAACATTTCTTTTATTTCTTCTAAGTACCGAGGGGAGAGTCTACAGCCGTCTCACCTGAGAGCTTAACGCTATCGCGTATCAATATAATACAACGTTTATTTCACGCTTAGGTCACTGGCAGGCCATAAGTCCTGGGTCAATTTTAATGGATTATTCACCTGTAAGCAAGCACATTGAATAAACCACTTTACAAAGTTAAATTTGTGTCGATTAATTTATAGGTTACTGCACCATTTGTAACATCACCCACAATTGCATAGTATATTTCAGGTGTACGAGACGGCCTACAGTCTTGTCATAAGGTATAAATAGTGCAACAGTAAGTACGTGACAATATCATCAAGAAACTGACGGAGGATTACCAGGGTCCCCATGGGCCGTCGACCAACGACACTCATCATTAACTATCCACTGGATTATGGCGCCGGGCAATCCAGAACTCAACCAGCCATGGGTAACCTCGTCCACGTCAAGTTTAACATTACATGAGCAGTCGGCGATAGTAATAGGGACATTGTCCAGCGACTATATTTAAAAAAGTCAGAATGTTACACAATATTTATATTTTGAATAGAATGGGTGCCAGCCCACTAGGTGAGCACGAAGTCACAGTTCTTAGGATCGTGGGCCGAACGTCCACAAGGCTGGCAAGTGAAGGGTTGGCAGCACATTTTTGCAAATAAAAATGTAACTGTTTCACTTTGTTTGTTGTTTACTATGGATTTGTAATCTACCGTACATGATGAACAAAACTTCCGTCTTGTGTTTTTAAGCTAAATGCCGCCGTTTTCAAGAAATTAATTCACGCCGATGAAGGTAACGTGGGGTGGAGATGGAGCAATGGCGAAATTACCTGGTAGTGAAACGGATGTGCCCCGAAAAAGAAAACCCTAGCCAATGTTAACATCTGCCACGTTTCCGAGATACAAATATTAGTGCCGACCCCGCTGGGAATCGAGTCCGATTCGCCGTGGTGCACCATCACGAGCCGTACATGCATATCAGCTATAGTTTGTTGGGGTATATATGGATAACACATGACACTTGTTCCAACAAAACATGGTGTCATTTAAAACTGCAACACCATGTACCAACAGCTAATGTGTTGCTATGTGCCAGACGCAATTCATTGTTGGAACATTATGGATTAATTTCTCGAAAATGGCAGCATTTAGCTTAAGAACACAAGTTGTATGCACAGTGATTTGTAGTGATAGTGGTGGACATAAAAAATAAAAAGACAACTGCATTGGAAGCAAATTTGTGTAATTTTCATATTGCCAAGAAAACAAAAATGAATAGGTTTTTGCCACTTCTTTATAGAAACGTATTTACTATGTAAGAAGTATTTTTATTTTGTCAATAATAAAATATTTACTAGTATTTTGTCGCGGATTTTTGTTGGAGTAACATTGAACTGAACAGGATTTAATTAAAATGTTATCTACAAATGAACAAAAGCTGTAGGTATGCGAGTGATGTAAAAATCTTGTAAAACTCAAATGCTAGTGAATGCTCTCGGGAAGTTTTAAATGCCTCAATAAAGTACAAGATTTATCGCACAAAAATTACTATGACGTAACAATGTGTGTTACATGAGAAGTGTGCTCTCATAAGGTTATCCTTGCATCCTTATCATTAAATATTTCTAGTTACCTCAATAATCCAATTTATCAATACACATTTAACAAGATTTAAATCACAGTTTCTTTTTTTAATTTGCCCGTGGTTATTGGAACAAAAGACATTTTATTTATAAGAAGAAATAAATCTCTTACAAGGTCGTTCATCATAAGGGTTATGCCTACGAATGTTTATAAGAAATACATTTGAAATAATGCATTGCAGTAAAAATACTGGGTGTTAACATTTGCTATCTACTTTAAAAACTGCGCTAAAGTGTTAATTTTAATCTGACATGGAAGAAAAAACAAAAAGTAAAGTTAAGTTAAGGGGTATTTTAATGTTGCTCAGATACCAGGGTATTTTAATGTTGCTCAGACACCACATAAAAAAATTATTTGTATTGGCACTATCTATGGGATCTGCCACAAAGTATCAGTATCGGTAATATCCCTGCAAAATGGGGTTTGGAATAGTGATGGGCCGACTACGAGTTTGGCCGACTAGCCGACTGGTCGGTTGGAAAAAGCACACTAGTCTGCCAAGCCGATCATTGCTTTCGGTGATGTTTGGGCGAAATCGGTAATGTTTGTCGCGCCTCGCATCCCTCGCACGCACCGCGCATGCGGACATGAACGAACAGGTTTTTGTTTACTTTGCATTTTGTTATAGTATCGTTCACGTACAGTCCGGCATTACTGAGAGTTTTTTTGAAAAATAAAACAAAAGTCAGTGAATTGCATAGCTAAGACAGTTTGTATTATAGTGAAAGAACCTACTTAATTGAAATTGAGTCATGCCGAAGAAGAAATCGCGTGTGTGGACTTTCTTTAACGAATTGGAGGTTGATTCCTGTAAAGTGAAGTGTAATCAATGCCAAACAGTTATTTTTCATGGTGGGCAGGGGAAAACAGCAAACACTACTAGTATGACTAACCATATTAAATACAAACATCCACAGCTGATGCCTCAGTTAGGTTCTGTGATTAAATGTAGTTCATCAAATGATACAACCCCGAGTACGTCGCAGTCACAGATAGAAGAATTACCTCCAGCGTTGCCTATTCCGTTAAGTCCAGTGTCGTCAGAAGTCAGTTTATCTCAAAAATACCAGCGAAGTATTGAAGAATGTTTCGTTGTACAGTGGTCACATGAAGATTCTGAATCAAGGAACATTAGTATTGCTGTTGGTGAGATGATTGCTTTGGACAACCAGCCATTGTCTCTTGTTGAAAATACTGGCTTCAGAAACTTGATGAGAACAGTGAAACCAAAATATAACATACCAAGCAGAAAGTATTTTACAGACAACATCATGCCACATCTCTATGAAGAAACTAAATCTCAAATTCGAAAAGGACTGCTAAGTGCCGCCGCAATCTCAGTTACTACAGATTTGTGGACAAATATAAATAACATGGAAAGTTTTTTGAGTTTTACAGCACACTGGCTTAGTGACGATTTCAAATTTCACCACGCAGTATTACAAATGAAACATTTCCCAGAATCACATACAGCCATTAATATAAAAAACAGTTTAGAAGAAATTCCAACATTGTGGAATATAAACATGACCAAAATTCATGCCATTGTGCGAGATAACGGAAGAAATGTGGCGAAAGCTATTGATGACTCAGTTTTTAATGGAGTTTCTTGTTTTACACACACACGTTGCAACTGGCAGTAAAAACTGCATTGAAACATGATACTATGGCACAAATACTTGCAAAATCTAGACAAATAGTTACACATTTCCACAATTCTAGTCCAGCTCAGTCAAAACTTTGTGATTTGCGGCAAGAACTTAACTTACCAGACCACCAGCTTGTGCAAGACGTATCTACTAGATGGAATTCATCGTACTACATGATGTCTCGTCTTTCAGAACAAAAACGGGCTGTATCTTTATATCTGACTGAAACATCTGTAAATTTCGAAAATTTATCTACTGAAGAGTGGAAAATGCTCGGAAAAAGCCTTGAACTGCTGAAGCCATTCGAAGAGATTACCAAGATCGTAAGTTCAAATTGCTCATCGTTATCTGAAGTTATACCTCATGTGAAAACCTTGCAGAAATATTTAGAAAATTTCTACGATGAAAACAATGAAATCATGGAAATAAAACGGCTGTTAGAAAATGATTTGAAGAGCAGATTTAACTTGGAGCATAACAAACTCTTTACCCTGGCAACTTTGTTGGATCCACGATATAAGCAGCAGTTTTTCGATGCTGAGGAACTTATAACCGTTAGGTCACAATTTTTGTTGGAAACTCTGAAAAATAATCTGAGTGATGACGAAAGTGACGCTGACAAAGATGAAGAACCTCTTCGTATCACCACCAATGAAGACAGCACGGAAACAGCAACACATCGTAATTTCTGGCAATGCTACCATGAACTAGCCTCAAGAAAAATCGAAACTGTTCAAGATGACAAGTCAAGTGCAGCTCACGAACTGCACTCGTACTTTGCGTTACCGGTAATAAATCGCAACAATAATCCATTTGAGTGGTGGAACCATAATAGTGCTAGATATCCCGAAATGTCGCGCCTCGCTAAAGTGTACCTTTGTTGTCCAGCTAGTTCTGTTTACAGTGAAAGACTCTTTTCCGAAGCTGGTAATGTATACGAAACAAAAAGAAATCGATTACTGCCAGAAAGGGCAGAGACTTTATAGTCTTTTTACACCACAATTTGCCACTAATTAAAAAATATACTAACACGAACTACAGTAACATGTGTACCTAAATGTCACTTTTGTTATATGATACACATAGTGATTATGTAACGTATTCATTTTTCTTAAGTTTGAAATGGTCTCATTTAATATTATTCAGAGTTGTACCTGCTTTCTTTAGGATTTATTTTTGTTAAAATTGTAGTCTTTTAGGTTGAAGGTTGAGTTTGATTGTTTGTTAATTACAAAGGAGAAGTTCCTGCCTCTAGTTTATATTTCTTTTAATAATGAATACATAGTGTTTGAAATTGTGATTCTAAAATAAATAATAAACAGAAGATTACATAATTATGTTCTTTATTCAGAGTTGTAGAAACTTGCGTTCAGAATTTATTTTTTTGTTAAACTTAGTCATATAAGTACTAACTACTAACTAAATCTTTTATTCCTTCCTTTGTTCCTATTCCTAGATTATATTGCCAATTGTAAGACTGATACTAAAATAAAAATAATTAATAATGAAAGAATTTCATTTCAATCACCCTATTTTAAAAATAGTAATATGAATAAAGTAATGGCACGACTAGTCGGTGCTTTTTGCAGACTAGNCTAGTTGCCGACTATAAATATATCCGGATAGTCGGCTTTTCCGACCAGTCGGCCACTTGTTGGTACATCGCTAGTTTGGACCCATCTCTAGAATAAATACTGCAAGGTTTAAAATCAGTTGTATTGGAAAAACTGATTGTCTGTTCTCATAACCACAGACTTTTATAAAGATCTTGGAACATGACTCTTCAACCCAGGAGTGGAAGACTGAATATCAAACTGGGCTGTAAAGGGAGGGATCTTATTTTAATTTATAAACTAGAAGATTTAACTTAGTATGAAAGAAACAAAAATCTGGCTATTTGAGTATGTACAACTTCCACGCTCATTCATTAATGCTCACTGCTACATTATTTTCTACATTAAACTTCCTTAGGGCTGGTCTGAAACAGATAGACTTAATATTGTGAACAGAACAAACTGTGCACTGGAATACTTCAATTGACTTATGTAGCATTTTGTTTGGGTACAAGACGGAGGGCAAAGGAAATCAAACAGAAATTATATGTAAGAAAGAAGTGGAGGTAATCCTTGTATGCAATTTGATACTACCTGCATGATAAAGTACACTGACAACCTATAGCTTCTGAATTTATTTTTTATGTAGATCAAGCACTGACCTTTAAATAAAATTTCTTTTGTTTAGGGATCTACAATTCATTTTTAACTGTTAAACTTAAAATTTAATGAATTCTTATAATGTGCACTTGGATGTACCTACCTCAAATTTTGCACAAACTTCTTTCAGCAAATTTTTCAAAATAGCCGGTTGTCTATTTTGTTTCTAAAAAAGAATTCAATAATGCAAATAATGAAAAGTATTATTTTCACCTCAGGAAAATTACTTTTGATTCTTCTGAAGAATTTGCACACAAGTCGTTAGACATGAACAGTGAACCATTCGTTTTCTTCCTTAAAATAAGGCAATCTCTTTACCATACAACTTAATCAAGAAATTCAGTTAAAATTTTAATACAAAGAAAGATTAAAAAATAGATGTAGAGTAATTAATATTTTATCAACACAGTAAAAACATTGATAAATAAACTTTTAAAATGCAGGAAAATTGATTAAAAAAACTTTTTAAATGCAGAAAAATTGATAACTAACTTTTGAAATACAGAAAAATTTATAAATACACTTTTAAAATGTTCAACTTAGTCTAAACTATTTTCTACTTGCATGTAAATAATAATATTCTGCTCATAAATACCTAAACCTGTAAATAAAACATATATAGGCTGTTTGTGGTAAAGTGAGCACTTAATGAAATCAACCTTTGGAAGTTATAACTGCCCATTACTGCATACAATGTGCTACATACACTCTGGTATTGTCTGTCTCATATAAGTTGGCAAGATTTTGACAATTCGACGAAAGTAGCGCCAAATGTTTACTTTTTGTTTATGTATCCTTTCGCCATCAGCTGGTGCGTCAAGTGGAGACTGTATTCTTTATCAACGCGCTGTCAGTTAATCCACTTGCCATTGTACTGTAATGCTAAACAAACTTTAAGGTATCTATAGACTGACATTTGTCTAAAAAATTGTAGGTTATAAAAGAACAATGTAAAACATTGCAAAAAATTTTATTCTTGCTAACTCTTTTTTTAATTTATCCGAGACAGCGAATTTGGGTTAACTTATACGAGACGGTAATTGCAGTTCTTATCACACTTTGGACGTTACAACTAATATGTTAAGAATTGAAATAAAAATAATTTTGGGAACTTTGTTGACAACGCACTTTCATTCGCCAACTCCTCAAAGACTTTGAAAAGCATGCGGAAGAACAACATGACGTGTAATGAATGTAGACGTAACGATTACCGGCCCAAAGAAAATAACTGGTAAACAAAATCGCTGTACACGGAAATACATTGTAATGACGCAATATACTTAATTTTTTGGGACTCAAGTGTAAAATTCTTTCGTGTTTGTAAAGCGTTGGGAAAGCTTCGTAATATTTTTATCGGGTTTTCAGTTGAAAGCCGTATTGGCTCGTTTCCCGTGTTTGCTGTGTTCGTTTATCAGGAGTCCGGTAGTGTTTTATTTCAAACATCGTGTTTCTTTTGAAGTGTCAACATTAATTAGATTAGTTCCTTCGGCGCCGTTTTGTTATACGAGAAGTTTGTTATCCGGAGGTGAGTGCGTCAACAAGTTTTTGTGGACTGCGAAGTCGTTTTTGTTGACAGCACAGTTTTAGTTTCCTGCGACGCAGTTACGATATCGGTAACGGGCACAGCAGTATCGATGTCAGGCGGAGCGTGGGACAGCGCAGTTCTCACGCTGCTGCGAGATGATAGGCGCTTATCGCAGGAGAAGGGGGGCGATAGGCCAATGTATACTGGTGGTGCCTGTCGCCTGGGCAACAAAGTAATCAACTGCTGAAGAGGACGCGTAGGGCGTGTGACGACGCATGAGGCGTGAAGGTCGTTAGGGTGCCAGGAGGGAACAAGCATCCCTCCTGCCTTCGTAAATTAATCTTGCAATGCAAGCTTTGAGACATTAACATAAACGGTAAACCACTGTGGCGCTGTTTGCTGTACATTTATGTTTATCTGCAAGGTTCGTACTCTGCAAATTGGACTTCTGTGAACTGTGAACTGCAATAGTTAAATAAATATATATATAACTTGGAACTTGAACTTTCTTTCATAATTAACTAACATCCAATGGTACTGAGTCTCGTGTATTCTACCTTGAGCAAGCCGTGGCAAGTAAACAGTCGGCAGTGTAAGCGGCGAAACGTTACAAGATGGCGCCCGCCTAACCTTGTGCGGCTTTAATATAATAAATATGCCTTAACAATCAAAGACGTTTCTTTACAAATGGCGCACAACTGTGAGGCAGAAATAATATTTTAAATATTGCTTAACTAGCCACTATCCGCTTCTTTACAACATGTTACTTTAAAAATTATATAGAGCTCGCGGGAAAATAAAACNTGCTTAACTAGCCACTATCCGCTTCTTTACAACATGTTACTTTAAAAATTATATAGAGCTCGCGGGAAAATAAAACCATTGGTATATGTTCGTAAATTTGTTATTTTACACAAGAAAGCTATATTTTTCTGGCTGGTTAGTGCTTCGGGAGAGAGACAGATGGTGCGCATGGCGTGGCAGGTAGCGCTTGTAAGCCGAATGCGTTTCTCAACAGGTGGCAGCATTTTGGCCTGCCTCCTGATCCAGTCTTTTTAAAAGTTGATTTTTCTCCTATTACAGGCTTGAAACGACACGAGTTGAAATATGTATTGTCAAATTATTTGATAAAATAATTCAACACCACCCTGCAATATTTCTGTAGGCTTTTGGAATTAATATCAAGCGTTGCCACTCACTGACTGTCAAAATCTCGCCAACTTATATGAGACAGATTACGTATATAGAATTACGTAAAATATTTCCAATTCTTATGGTTAAATTACAATGGCATGTCAAGATTGCGATTTTTTTACTTTATACACATTACAGAACACATTGCCACCTCAGTAGCACATTTAGCTTCCTAACAATGTCACGTTTTCACTTGACTGGTGCATAAATAAAGTGAGTAAGCCCAAGGCAATGGATGGACTTTTTACAAATGACAGAAGGGTACCAAAAGAGAAAAGTAGATTTCAAGTAGGGCTTTTAAAGTGCTGAATTCGCAGGGAACAGACTATAGACCTATGCATGTTTTCATCATAAAGTCGATTCTAAAAAATCTTATATCTGTAGACAGTGTAATTTTATTATTTAATAGCGAACTGGCCCGGCTTTGCCCGGGTACAATTGAGTTTTACAGTGATACACTAATAAATAAATTGGGAAAAGACAATTCATATATGTGAAAACAGAATTATAAAATGATACTATGTTAATTACGACAACCCAAAAGGAAGGAAATATTTTTTACCCGATAGCCAAGAAGTAGGGTATTGTTTTTGGAGTGTATCTGTGCAACTATCATGTAGTTACCCCATTTTCGCTATCCAGCGTCGATGTATGAAAATCAAAACGTGAGTTTCATGAAGTTGTAGCTTTAGAAATAAGTGTAGCTTTAGAAATAAGCGTACTACTTTTTGCGCTTGGCTGAGGAATCTTAATCGAACATCAAAGTTAAGCAACGTTCCTAGCGGCACACATTTGGATGGATGGCATAACATCTTAGAGCTTCCGGGCTTCGGAGGGCACGTTAAATATTCGGTCCCGGTTGTTATCGATTGATAGCAGTCGTTAAGCCATTTCTGAGGTCCTTGGGCGGCCTGATAAACTCTGACACCAGAGGAAAAAAATATTTTGGTCACGTTCCCAGCCGTTGCAGAATTACGTTTTGTTGTTATTCCACAGGACCCGTACAATTTACCGGGATAAAAAGTATCCTATGTCTTTTTTCAGGACCTAAAGTACCTACATACCAAATTTCATCAAAATCCGTTCAGCAGTTATGAAGCTGAGTGGTGACAAAAAAAAACACACACACTCTCTTTCTCTCTCTTTATCTTTCTCTCTCTCATACATTTATAATATTATTAGGATTCCATGTTCTTTTATGTTTTGGAATGTTTTTGTAATTTTTGTGACTTAGGTGTGTTTTGCATTGAAGCTAGAGATATGAATGGTACTCTAATTTTGAATACAGATTTGTTTTGTGACTTTAAAAAGAAGATTGATGGATTGTAAAATTTTTATATATTTACTTTGTTATTTTCTGTATGGTTAATGTAAGTAATTTTCTTTTCATTATTTTGTTTATGTTCGAATTATAGTCGTTGAAGTTCACATGATTGTTAGGTGCTCAGCATTTAATTTTATTTGTGTCTGCGATGAATTGTGTGTAGACAAAACTTGTTGTAATGTTATTTATATTAAGTTTCATTAAACCTGAAACGCTTGTTTGTGTGATTTATCATGTACATAAATTTGTCACGTGGCGTTTGAAAAGACGTTGCGGGCGAGATTCGCTGGCTTTTTGAATGCACTGGCAGAATGTTCTACAATGTCAAATTGAGCGGACACGATGTGTGTTGCTCCACACTACGAGATATTGATTTACAGATAAAATGAAGTTGTGCCACACTGACTTATTTACATAATTATGCCCAGTTGTAGCATCCGCGTTAATTTTGTTTAAGCTTAAAAACACTCTTCCTAATCCAGTATCCTGGTAGGGAAGAGTGTTTTTTGTATATGGCAGCATATCTCGTTGGTATAAAAAGTGGAGAGACTGTACAAAAAAGGAGCTGTTAAATGTATTTGTGCATGAAACATGTTTTTATGCGTATAACAAGCCCTGATGACTAGATTCTCATTTTTTATGACTGAGCAGCAGCGATTGTAACAGACATTTTTCTTTTGTTTGACTTTCAAACTTTTAACAGTAATTATTAAGAGATTTACCAGGCAAGTTATGAATAAAGGCCAATTTTAAAAAATATTAATTTTATTTAAACAGGTTTATAAAAGTGCAAACTTCAATTTTGAATATCAATTTTTTCATAAAAACCTCTGTTCTTTTATTTATGGATAGCGTATTAAATGTACAATGTTACACCAACACCATTTAGAAATAAAATAATCTATTTATTACACCAATTTTTCTTTTGTCACAATTTACATTATGTGCTTTTTATTGTTTGGGGTTTAATACTTTTTTTCAAGAATGTCATGCTGAATCATGTTTTGTTTCTGTGCCAACACCTGGAGTGTTCTCCGTTTGACTTGTCCATTTTGTTGCTTAGAATATAATATCCATAAGTAGAATAACACACACACAGAGAGAAAAGAATAATTCACCTTAAATTTAGTAGTAAAGTTCTGCTAAAATTCCAACTATAGGCTGTTTGTGGTAAAGTAAGCACTTTGGAGATCAACCTCTTAAAAAATATCACTGTCCCTACCTGCATTTATTGTAATGGGAACACTGACTGGCATGCGCCCAGTAAAGTTGGTAATGACGGAGAGAAAGTACGGTAGTTCTATGTCTTAACAGTGAATTAAAGCATTACGTAAACATTTTTGAATACTTAAATGATTTGTTTGGCTGTCTGCTATTTTTAATGCTCATAAGTACAAGAATCAGCAAATTTTTATAACATTTACCTGACCGATGCATAAACAAAGTTACCAGAGGCCTGTGGCAATGTTAAGGTTATGGTCCGTCTCATATAAGTTAGCGAGATTCGGACAGTCAGTGAGTGGCAAACGACGTATACGAAACAAACAAAAGTGCCATTTACAAAATCCTGTATCAGCTGATGCACGAACGAACAAAAGTTAATATTACGTTTGCTATTCTGAGTGCACTGCCGACGCACATTAGACAAGCAGAAAATACGCGATGAGAAAGAGTTCCTAGATTAATTAATACATTTTATTTTACGAGTTCACAAAACAGTGGTAGTTAGTGTTACAAACTAAAATTTGTGATAAAGTAGTAATGTATAGGTGTTCAAAATGAAATGCACAACACAACAATCTGTATCCAAATAAAACGCAACATCAAAACTTTTTCCACGGCGTATTCCCTCTCTCCAACCATGCTTGATATTAATTCCAAAAGCATACAGAATATTGCATAATATGGTTGAAATGTTTTTTCCAATAATTTGACAAAATATATTTCAAATTCGTGTCGTTCCGAGCCAGTAATCGAAGAATGATCAACTTAAAAAAAAAACGCTATCTATTGAGCAATGCAAACGGCTCGCATCTCTCTCTGTCATGCTGTGTGCGCCATCTATCCGCTCTTTCTCAAAGCATTACCAGCCACAAAAAAATAGCTTTCATGCTAACAAATTTACAAACAGATACCAATAGTTTTATTTTTCCGCGAACTCTGTATACTTTTTAAAGTAACGTATATTTCGTGTACAGCGATATTGAGTACTAGTAATTTCTATTCTGCCGGTAATCGTTCATCTACGTAAATTATATGCCATATTGTTCTCCCAAAAACCCATTTCCTTGTTTCCGTGTTGTTACTATATTGTATTAATAAAACAAAGAAAGTGGGACACCCGTGAATAGTTTTTAAGCAATTCTAACGTTATTCCACGTCACATTTTCCAACTCGAACTCTTTAGTATCAGTAATAGCAGAATTACTGCATTGCAATCAATAGTCGCTGGTGAGTTGTTGGCGAATAAAAGTGCGTTGTCAATAAAATTTCCTGAATTACGTTTAGTTCCAGTTATATTAAATATGACGTCCAAAGTGTGATAATAGCTACAACACCGTCTCGCAAATGTTAACCCAAATTCACTCTGTCTGACAAATTAAAAAAGAGTTGGTAAATATTAAATTTTTTGCAATGTTTTATATTTTTACTTTTATAACCTAATTTTTTTAGACATATGTCAGTCGAAAATATCTTAAAATTTGTTTAGCAATACAGTACAATGGCAAATGGATTAGCTGACAGCGTGTTGATAAAAAATACGGCCTTCACTTGACGCACCAGCTGATGGCGAAAGGATACATAAACGAAAAGTAAACATTGGCGCTACTTTCGTCGAACTGTCAGAATCTCGCCAACTTACATGAGACAGACAATACATATGGTGGAAGAATACAAAATGTACATACAAGTACGCAGGACTTTCAAAAGTGGTCAGATTACTGTAAAGAGCCTATAGAATATCTGCAATGAAGGAAAATGGCAGCTGGGAAAAAATAATGCTGCTAACATACGACTTCTGTTTGAGAATGGTGTAATACGTGTAAATTAGATATTGTGGTCTGTATGCTGTGAACCAGCTCCCACATCATGAGTTTAAAGGAATTGCATGCAATCTGCTTTGCTGGAAGAGCTTGACATTTTATCCAATATTTCTTCAAAATCAAACATAATACACACAAAATAAGCAAACGGGTCTACATGAACAAACATGAAAAACAGTTATGTAGGTATAAAAACCATAGATCACAAGAGCCATTGAATTTAAAAATCATCACAAAACACTAATATGTATAAACATGAAGATGTTCTTGACCATATACCATGTCTAACGAAATTGTTGGAATGAAACTTGCACTGGGCCTGAGGGCACTTGTAGCATCACAATACAGTTTCAGCAATTTATCTCCCTCTGGGCTGGAAGCGCATGCAGAAACAGCCTCCCAGTCAACTTTGAGGTTTTCCGCGCACTGCAATAATTCAAGAGGTTTATGCAATAAAGCAGATGCAAACATGGATGTGCACCCACACCCACTCACTCCCCCTCCCCTTGTCTTTGGTATCTTATAGATAATTGTATTGCTACCTGATGTGTCTTGTGAAAGTATTGTTACGAGCAGCCCCTTTGTCTTTGTGACCTTTTCCTTTTGGGTGTGCGTAACAATCCTCCAAGAGCATCACTGTTAACCAAATAAGGGTAGAAAAAGTTACAAGCAAGCCACGATATCAACACAGGCCACAATTATGTTATCGGGACTGACATTCCCATCCCTGTAAGACTGAATGGTTCGGGTAGTCGTTGCACAAATTTTCTGGTCATCCCCCCCCCTTTGGCACGACACAAGGTGTGAAGAGCTTTCCGGACCAGGGCAGCTCAGCTATATAGACCATAGTGCAGAGGTGCCACTGATCTTTGAACAAAAATCCTCGATCCAGCTCCCAAAAATCCTTAAAACTAAATTTTTATGTCCATTAAAATAAATTGTGATATAAATAAAGTCATTATTCTCCATAAAATAATAAGCGTTATGAGCATGCTTAATATAGTTCACTTTGTTACAATAAAACTGGCAAACACCACTGCAGGTAGAAAAGTAAGAAATTTTCTACTATTTACAAATTAGGCCAGAACAGTACAACTGGTAAGTATAATATCTTTTTCCTTTGTGAATGGTGATGCCGTTAGCAACCAAATTACCTATCTTATAATGGCCATGTCTTCTCAGATTTTGAGACAAAATTACTGGTAAATTAAACTTTTGTTACAAAGTATCTTGCAGAATAGGGCTACGCTTTGTTTCAAACTAAAATTGCAAATATTATGTAAGTGCTCCAAATCAAATCAGATTTTAATTCACCAAATTTATTTTGAAAACTGCAACATAAGACATTAGAATAAAGGTTGTCATAAAACCTGCTTGTGAAGTCACTGAAGTTCCTAATATTTACATTTCACTAGGTTTACTGTTTTGTTTAGTCACATAATACTTGCAGGGTCTTCTGATTTAAAAGTGAATAATTTTTTATATTCAACATAATCCATGACTACCTAATAAGTACTACGTACTACTATATTAAGTAGTACAGTTTTCTTTGTTTACAACAATACTTCCGTGGAATTATTAGCATCTACTTTTCATGAATTGCAAACGAGTTGACTTCAAAATCACCTGATCTAATCGTAACCATCACATGGGCAGGTTATTAACATAACACACAGCAACTTCTCGTAAACATATTTATAGATATTTTACGCAGCAAAAAGTAACAAAGAGAGTGATTTTTTTCTTGTTCCATGTAAACTTTCCTCACCTTTCAAAATTTTAAAATGTCACTGCGATAACGATCTTGGGTGAAAAAGCAGCTAGAACGAGTAGCTACATAGGGTAGAAGAGCTTTGGGAATGCTGGGAAGGGTACCAAGAGATTGAGTAGTGAGGTTAAGGAAAAGGCATATGGCACGATGGTACGACCTATATTGGAACACACAGCTCGGCAACCGTGGCCCCAAGTCACGCCTGAGTTCAGGCTTTACCTGTCGTCGAGGTGTAGCACTTACCAGACGTGCGCTCCTCGTTGCTCGTCTCAGGGATGGTTCTCGAACTTTCTCTAAGGTACCTGAAATCCACATATTCATTTTAATACTTAATTATCATAATAAATCATTTTTCATAAAAAAAATTGTATTTATAATTGGTAATGTAGCTTTACCATTCAACTACTAACACAATACATCGCAGAGCGTTTTTTTTTTTTACTAGAGAGAGCTACAAAATATTTACGTAAACCACATAAGGCACAGAAGGGTCTAATTTTCTTACGAGTACCTCTGGAGAGTGGGTAGTTGAATCCAATGTTAACTTAGGTCTTAAAAAGTCGTCAAGTTGTTAGTATGAGCTCTGTCAGACGGCACAGACCAAGTTCCAATTAAGTTTAGTTTTTGTTTCCTGTAATTTCCATTTTGAATTTTGTAAGGTTATAACTGGAACGAAATGAAAGTCAAGTGTGTGGCATGCAATGCATAACACGACTTGGCTGAAATCAGATAAACGTGTAGTAATTTATTTAAAAATAAAAAATTCGAAAACTCTTAAATAGCTTATCTTCATAAAGCCCTGTTAAAAGCACAGTTTATCGTGTAACATAATTAGAGTAGAATAATAAAGACGTAAAACTATTACTAAAAAATATTTAGATAATGAAAAATACACATCTTACTTTACAAAATAGTTATTGCTGATGTGAAACACCGTCGTTTATTATAATACCTTCTGTTGTATGCGTATTTTATATACAATTACGGGAAAACTACCATAACGGCAATTTGGAAGTTTGTATAAGATAATTCGTAAGCTTCAAAGTTTAGAAAACGTACAACGTTAATTACAAAGATACTTAATCAATTTCGTGGGCAAAATCAGTCACTTGATCCATTTTGTTAACAAAAAGTGCCAATTGGAACAGAATTTTAGTTTACCGGCACGAAAGTCTGTGGACCGTCGTGGCTGTGTTACTGCGCATGCGTCTGTAGGCGACCCTCCTTACTGTGCACTTGCGGTTTCACGTATCATTTTTCAAAATAGTATACCAATCAGATAGGACCCCCTAAACTAACGTGATATAGTGAGCAAATACCTGTTTTTATAATTTAAAATAACCATACTTGAAAACTAACCAATAATTATTACTGACTGAATGTTTTTTGTACTTTTTACTAACCTAGGAAAGTCGGCGAATAAGTGGCTCGTTTTCACAAGCGCATGCGCAATAACCACAACCACAACTGTACAAATACGCTTAATTCCCGGCAAATGTGGTTTCTACAACTTATTGTAAAGTGCACCATGCAATGCAAGAAGCCGCTGCAAGTGGAATGTTTTTGTAATTTTTGTGACTTAGGTATGTTGACCATAATCGATGCATATAGCAAATTCGCCTGAGCCAGGCTTGTCAAGTCGAAGAATGCATGTGATGTCACCGAGGTCATGGCTGATGTGTTGCATGAAGAACGCATCCCGACTAATCTACAAACTGACCAGGGCGAGGAATTATAGAATGCAAAGTTCAACGCCCTGATGAATAAACATAACATAAATCATTATTCCACATACAACAATCTCAAAACTTCTATCGTCGAGAGGTTCAACGGGACTCTGGAGGGCAAGATGTGGAAGCATTTCACTGCAAATGGCAACTACAAGTGTTTGGATATACTCCCAAAACTCTTACGCGAGTACGATTCTACAGTACCCTCGACCACACACATGAAGCCCGAAGACATCAAGGACGACTCCATGCTTCGAGCAGTGTATGTTATTCCGAAGAGGAGGGACCCACGCAATCCTAAAGCCAAGGTTGGAGACCTGGTGCGCATCTCCAAACAGAAAGGCATCTTCGAGAAAGAATTTACATTGAATTGGAGCCCCGAACTCTTTCGTGTGCGACGTATTCGCAACTATGCTCCGAGGACTTACTTCCTTGAAAATCTGAATAATTCTCCCATCCGTGGAGGTTTCTGCGCCGAGGAGATAATTGTCTTTTCCTAGTGATGGACGTGAACCTAATATTATCATTGCTATGGTAAATGAATAACGTTAAAATAGATGACACCAGCCAAGATGGTCATTGGCTGAACATGTCATGTGTTCTTTCATGTAAATATCGTGACGCGATACTCTCTGAGATGTTAAGTAGTGCTAGACAAGACCATCCTGTTCGGTACAATAGTCATTCCGCCTTGGTTTTCTCATATTCCTTCTAACAACCTTTTACCTAGCAGCCTGCCGGAGACATGTCTCATGCTCCACCATTTCAATTCGGTTTTTCGGAAGGGATATGTATAGTCCTCGCAGCTCTCTCAACGCTCACTCGTGCACCGGCCGTCCACTGTGCTCTGCGTGTGCGCTCAGGGTCAACACGGCATCTCGCTGGCACCTGCTACGGGTCCTCTAATATATATATTTTGGGGTAAGTGTTTCGTCTGCATCGCGGTGGCGAGTAGATACATAAAACAAACGTATNTATTGGGGTAAGTGTTTCGCCTGCATCGCGGTGGTGGTGAGTAGATATATAAAACAAACGTATTATTATATTACCGACAAGAGGGATAGACTGTACCTTTCCGAAACACACAACGCTTTAACATAGAGTATTAAATGTATCTCATTTAAGGCCCCACATCTAGGCCGAGAAGCGTGGGAGCGATAAGGGCGACACTGTCACGCGCATCAAGTACGCCATCGTCGCTAAGCGCAGGGCTCTGAACTGGCGTGCAGTGTTCTCGTCGTGCTGCGTGTACCTATGGGACTTTCAGCGGCGACCATATTATTTTATTAGTGGGAAGTCTATACGAAGGTTCAATGCAGGCCCCTATAGTAGTTTTGCATGTATCTGATGCGTGCATTTTGAGCTACAGCACCTTGGAAAGGCCGGTTTTGAGATTTTGGAGTACTCTGAATTGATGTTTCTAACGTACGTGATATTTTGAAAGTACTTAACAGCTCTCGTCTGAAGTGTGTGTTCTTTTCGTAGATCAGCACATTGGACGCACACTTAATAGTTTCGTTGAAAAAAACGTGTATTTCGAACACTCTGCAACGCAGTTCACGCGCCGGGTAGACGGACGCCTTAAGTTGGAAGTAACATTCATGCACATGGTCGGAACTTATAGTAGCATACGGTCATGTTAGTTAAGACGTTTACAGTGTACTTTCAAGTGTTGTCCTCTGTTGCACGTTGTGTGTATGTCACAAGATGAGAGGGAGTTTTCACTGCAAGGACAGCAAACGCGTTGATGTATTTCACCTAAGGCGTTCTGTACGCTGCGTGTCGCCGACCGGTGTATAGTCATTACAACTTGTCTCGTTTTTTAACCTACCGCTGGCTACATTCAGTCACAGGTCTTGGCCTGTATTCTTACCGTGCCACGACATATATCAGCTCGTTTATACACTCTCGCTATTTGACGGCTGGTCCCTACAGCCATTCATATATAATAATATTTTAGATTATTTCGTATTGCCTGATCGTCGTCTTTAGTATTCATGGGGTACTCACACGTTCGGCATACAACTCGTCCATATTTGTTTTGGCTTTTAACCTATGTCAGTTTGTTATAAGTTATCCATCCTTAATTTTATTTATGTATATGCTTTCATTNCCATCCTTAATTTTATTTATGTATATGCTTTCATATGTCTTTCAACCGAGTCATTAACGTCTTTACAACACTATGCAGCTAGACTTCCCGTCATTCTTCACACAAGGTTCACGAATCTTGTCTGCATGAATGTTCTTCCATGATAGTAGGTTGTTAGATCCCTCTGAGTCAGAGTACTAGGTTCCAATCTGTGTGTTTCTACACATAGGTAAGTGTTCTGCACGTTGGAATTCAGTCCTGCCGGCTGAAGGCTATCGTGCGTCTAGCAGGAGCTGTGTGACCTTTGGAGCCTTCCATAACACTCTGTTGGCTAGTGTTATTCGTTAAAATTGACAAGACCCGCACGGCGCTTGCGTCGTCACCCAACCATCTGAGCAATCTCACATATTCCACACCATATGACAACAGTCGTGTTCTGTTGCTAGTGTTGTACACTGAATGTATTGGACCATTTCAGTTGGTTTGTAAGGACGTTATTTGCTAGTCTGTTGTACTGTCCAGAATAGTCTGGTAGTGTATAACATCGTTACTTTTTTTCATTCTATGTTTGGTTGTTAAGAGCTAGCCATGTTAGCGATGACTCGAGCTGTCGCGCTTGTCTAGGGCTGATGGTGATAGTTTATATTAATATATTAATATTTTTTACAGTTAATTATATTTTCGACTTACTTTGTCAAAATCTGGTTTTTCTCAGAGGTGGAGGTGAACTTAATATTGACAAGGATTAACATAAATGAATAACACCGAAATCATTTACATACATTTACCTTTACTTACAGACTCGACATAATATAAATACATAGTCACATTTGATACATGCTCAACATAGTGTTCATTCGAGCGAAACCTTTATGTTGACTGATTTAGAAGAAGAACAATATCTTCTGTGAGCAGTCAATTGGCTCTTATTCGAATATACTGCACTACAGTTATCGCATGGGTAGGTATTGTAGACGGTAGCAAAGTTACAGTTGCTATCTTCATGTTGATTGGCANGTTGCAATCTTCATGTTGTTTGGCCCAGCTACGCCTCCTAAATTTCTTGCCGCAATACTTGCACTCGCTTCCTGATGAACGACGAACATAGCCTTTGCATGTATTGTTATGTCTATACACACCATCACTTTGGGCAAACATGGCATTACAGGTATCACAGTGGAATGTTTTGTATGACGGGCTGAACATGCAATGGCAATTTTCATGCCGACGTGAATTATACCTTGTGTTAAAAGTACTTACACAGTAGTTACATTGATGGCATATCGCTTGCATCGTCTCTTCAGGACCCCTTCCTGTTGGCCAGGTTGTAGACGGTAAATCTTCTGCTATTGGTTCCGTCCACATATTATAGCAGGGTGCACGATTGTAGTAGTTACGATGATATCGTAATGCGTGTAGTGGCTCTTCAGTGTACCTTGCTGTTGATGCCGGTGTTGGCGATGGTGAGTCTTCATCCATTGATTCTGTCTTCATATTGTTGTAAACAAGACTGCTTTTCACAAAAGCGCTCGACAACTGAATGAACTTCATTTTACGTGATGTTCGCTTATATACTATACACACACAATTTGTATTGCGTGTCTCGGCTTTCCTCAGTGAACGACAGCCTCGCATAGCATGTTAGGTTCCTTTCTGCGCAGCGGTGTTCTCACTTTACTACCGCGATAGCTTACATTTTATGCTTCATGTGTCTCTTCACATTGTAGCCGTATGGAAATGAAATGTTACAGTAGTGACATGACTGTTCCCGCCATTGTTTTCATAGTAGTATGCGTTGCCTTTAATGCTTTATCATTGTGTATGATCTGCGATAACCTTCGCACATATGTTGGGTGAGACTGAGATAACTCTCCTGACTTGGAATGCATGCGTGTGGTGTATATCATCTAGTAGGAGTGTCTTAAACGATAATTTAATTTGGGAATACACTGATATAGCCCTCCCAGCTTGGCATGCAAGAGTGTGAAGTATTTCATCTTGTAGGAATGACTTATATGTTAATTGATTTTGGGAAGATTATGAGCTAACTCTCCTGGCTTCGAATGCAAGCACGTGGTGTATATAATTAGTAGGAAGGTCTTATTATATTTCCAATAAAACATTTTAATATATATATTTCCGAAACTCACATCGGGGGGCTGGGATGTGCGTAATAAATACACCTTTCTAAGCACTGTATAATACAGTATCTCGTGAGACGGCGTGGAAGCAAGATCGACAACGGACGGTCTGCTCGACATTTGTAAGTATGAAACAATTTAAGTATACTCGGATTTGGGAAGCCTCTGAGATCACCCTCCCGACTTCGCATGCACTATATATATATTTCCATCGCTCTCGCGCCCGAAGAGTGCTGGTAACACCATGCAAACTGTCGTGGCAGTCGTTCTTTCTATTGCATCATCACCTAGGCTCCTCTTGGGATGTGAGATGTTGTCGTCCTTGAAAAGTCGCCCGGTGTGTACATGCATCCCCCCTACTCCTGGCTTCCAGTGCCTCGGCACGTGTCTTACAACAGTATCTCGTGAGATGCCGTGGAAGCAAGATCTACAACGGATGGTCTGCTCGACATGTGTAAGTATGAAAGAATTTAAGTATACTCGGATTTGGGAAGACTCTGAGATCACCCTCCCGACTTCGCATGCACTATATATATATTTCCATCGCTCTCGCGCCCGAAGAGTGCTGGTAACACCATGCAAACTGTCGTGGCAGTCGTTCTTTCTATTGCATCATCACCTAGGCTCCTCTTGGGATGTGAGATGTTGTCGTCCTTGAAAAGTCGCCCGGTGTGTACATGCGTCCCCCCTACTCCTGGCTTCCAGTGCCTCGGCACGTGTCTTACAACAGTATCTCGTGAGACGCCGTGGAAGCAAGATCTACAACGGACGGTCTGCTCGACATTTGTAAGTATGAAACAATTTAAGTATACTCGGATTTGGGAAGCCTCTGAGATCACCCTCCCGACTTCGCATGCTCTATATATATATTTCCATCGCTCTCGCGCCCGAAGAGTGCTGGTAACACCATGCAAACTGTCGTGGCAGTCGTTCNACTATATATATATTTCCATCGCTCTCGCGCCCGAAGAGTGCTGGTAACACCATGCAAACTGTCGTGGCAGTCGTTCTTTCTATTGCATCATCACCTAGGCTCCTCTTGGGATGTGAGATGTTGTCGTCCTTGAAAAGTCGCCCGGTGTGTACATGCGTCCCCCCTACTCCTGGCTTCCAGTGC
>NQII01004758.1:180345-202835 GCA_002778355.1 Clitarchus hookeri | reverse complement strand
CGATTTCTTGGCTGTAAACTTTCTGAGTGTATTTCTCGACATCGGCCTACGCCCTCAGGGGCCGCGGTGGTGTAGCGGTTAGACTACTCGCCTCCTAACTAGGCGAACCGGGTTCGATTCCCGGCGGGGCCGCTCCCGGATTTCCGCGTGTGGGGATCGTGCCGGACGATGCCACTGGTCGGCGGGTTTTCTCGGGGATCTCCCGTTTCCACCACTCTTACATTCTTACTCCATACTCACCTCGCTTCACCCTTCATCCGCTCTCAAGACGTCGATGTTAAGAGCTGCCCAAATCTCTTCACTCACTCACTCACTCACCTACGCCCTCATTTATCTGACGAGACCATAGGCAGAGTTTCGTGGCCTGTACAACGCGCAGCATGCGCAAGAAAGTTGTTCCGATTCCTCGCTGTAGGCGCATCAGNCAGAGTTTCGTGGCCTGTACAACGCGCAGCATGCGCAAGAAAGTTGTTCCGATTCCTCGCTGTAGGCGCATCAGTGCACCTCCCAAGCCATTCTACGTCCGGTTAATGAACGTGCATCAACTGCATCTGATCTGCAGAACAATAACTTCGTGCGCTGGTGTCACCTCGGTGTGAATTGCTAGTGNCATCAACTGCATCTGATCTGCAGAACAATAACTTCGTGCGCTGGTGTCACCTCGGTGTGAATTGCTAGTGGAACGTGCCGCAAGTTAGACTGCCACGTTAAAGTATATTAAGGCTCTCGCCTACCGGCAGCTTGAACTGCGGTGTAGTGTGTTTGAAATACGCATTTTACCACGAAACTAGTAGACATGCGTTCAATGCGCTGATCTACGATAAGAACATACACTTCAGACAAGTGCTGCTGAGCGCTTTCAAGACATCGCGGACATTAGAAACGCCATTTTTGAGTACTCCAAGAAGGCTGAAAACTACTTTTTTCAAAGCGCCGTATCTTCAAATACACGCGTCTGATACATACAAAACTACTCAAGGGCCCGGCATTGAACCTTCCTACAGACTCCCCACCAATAAAACAATGTCAGCGCTGAAAGCCCCGTTAGGTACGCACAGCCCGACGAGAATACTGCACGCTGGTTCAGAGCCTTGCTCTTAGCGGCGATGCTACACTTGGTGCTCGTGNCTTGCTCTTAGCGGCGATGCTACACTTGGTGCTCGTGGCAGTGTCGCCCTTATCGCTTCCGCGCTTCTCGGCCTCAAACACGGAAAAAATTGAGGGTGATCGATACCCGCCATCTTTGATTTGCGGTATTTTTGCCGTAACTTGAATCACAGATTTTATGTTTGATTTCCGGCGTCTACGAGGCCTAGGATATTGTTTTGCACATGCTCTAAACATGCATTGTTAAACTATTGTTTCCAGGATCATTTCTGTAACCGCCCGCATGAAATAAAATATTGCCTTATTTCTTGCCGGCAGTCACTGGTCAAAAATTAATAAACGCGGTAGAGTTGTGATAGTTTTATAAAGCTTTAGAAAGTATTATTTATGTCGTTTTGTGCAAAAAAAATGTCCTTGAACATTCTTAAATGGAACTTATGGAAAAAATAATGAAAATACAAAAAGGCAGGGCCTGATTTCCCTTCAACAGTACGCGTGTGTGACGTCACGCTGACTGTATCGTATGACATCTCCAAGCTGCTGCTACCACTGCGTCCGACGTCGTTGTTCCCCCGCTGCACTTAGTCAAACGGGGCTCCTGCCCACAGCTCTGTTCCCTGATGGAATACGCGCTGGCAAAGATCGCACAATCGTGCACGGGCCATTTGACTATTCGCCGGGAACGCCCGAGTTCTGCTCTCTCTCTCTCTCTATTTCTCCGTCACGGTAACCCGCCTACACGGAGAGCTATTTACAGCGTCTAAGACCGAGAAGTGAGGGGGGTGATAAGGACTACACTTGCAAGCGCTTCAAGTGCACCCACACCCCTACGCGCAAGGCTCTGAACTGGCGTGCAGTGTTCTCGTCGTGCTGCGTGCACCTTTGGGACTTTCAGCGGTAACCCTCTCGTTTTATTAGCCAGAAAGAGTGTAGCAAGGTTAAAATGCATGTCCCTAGATTACTTTTGTATGTATCTGACCCAAATATTTTGAAATACAACGCTTTGAAATAGTCGTTTGTAGCTGTGTTGGAGTGTTCAGGAATGGCTTTTATAATAAGCGTGTTATCTTTAAAGTAACAGCCAGGAATAGGCGGTTACTATTGGAGCAATATTAATAGTTTCTTAAAGAAACCCTGTATTTCAAACACACTGAATATATACAGTAAAAGCGCCAGATAGTGTAAGGCCCGTTAATTAAACATCTTTGAAAGACATGCTTCATTTTTTTCTTTCTGGATTTAGTGGTGTCCTAAGGAATACAATAACAATTGCATGTACCAAAGACAATTCTACATACAGGTATCATGTGAGACAATTATTTTTATAGAAAATAATTTACTTTGAGTTGTTATCACTTGAAAACATTTGAAAAAGCACAAAAAAAACTACACATTTTGTATTATTACACCGTACGTTAAATTAACATTGTCTATTAGGAACGTAAATATCTTACAAATACATTCATTTAGGGTAACTTTGTACCAACTCAGAGTAATATTGCACCACACATTTTTGTTTATAACTAAGGACTTACAGCCCCCCCTCCCCCGCCATAATGCATGCTTCTCTGTTAACTATTTTATTTTCAAGGAACATTGTTATGTGAGGAGATTCCTCCAGCCTTCACCCAAAATTAAATTAGGCAGGTGATACAAAGTTGCCTTGATGAAACAGTTACCCCAAATGACTGTACGCAAATTCTTACTTTTATGCGCATTAAAATATCAGATATCACCTAAAATACTGTATATAGTGTCCGCAAACATAATCAACATAATTTTAATACGAACTCTAGACATAAAACAAATTTTCTTAATGTCTTGCCGTCTTATATAGGGCTGAGTCATTCTGTAATTTATAAATTAAGCGTCTCGACATCGGGAGAAGGGATTTATGTTCTCATGTATTGATTTCAAAAGTTCTGCAGCCGTCAACCTACATGACGTAACTCTATGTTTTTTTAATTAATCTTTGTATTTTTATGTCATTGGCCTGATACATTTGTAATTGCGGTATGGACTCTATAGAAGTTTTGTAATCGCCTTACAGTATAAGCCGAATTTTTACCACGCATGCAGTTTTCACACACGTGCCACAATTTCCTTAAAAAAAAAAAAGTGGTTTCCAATATGCCTTCCGCGTGTCCTGCGTCCGAATTTAATTATTTGACTTTGTCTTGGAATAATAATCAGGGCCGGCTTACGTACTTTGCTAATCTGATGTAACCATATTTGAAAAATAAATTCCGGAAATATTCCAGTATTGTTGAGGATTAAAAACCCGTTGACGCGGCACATTGAAAGTTAAAGTGCGTTCTGTTGACTCGATTAGTTCTGATATAAAATTCACACATTACTTTAAATGTTTACCATAACGTTAACCATAGCGAAATTGCTAAAACGGGACCTCAGAAAATATGGTAAGTTCCGAACCAAAAATTATCATATCGGTTATCATAAACTGACAATATAGTAGTTTCTGCATAAAACTTTATATCGGTATGTAGTAATATATATTTTATCACATGTTGTAAAATGGATTCAAAAATTGAAGACGTGAAAAAACCAAGATGGAAATTTTTCATTACATTTTCTCCCATAAGGATTTCAAGTGCCATCACGTGACCACGATACAGAACACGACAGTGTAATGAAGCTCAAAACTGGTGGTCAGAATATCATCTAACAGAAATAATATACTTCTCCAGTCTACCTGTCATATGTTACAGCACTATATCGAGTGTGTTATATAATCCCCTGCCATTTGACGACCCTGACATCTATAGTGGCGGCGGAATAATTACTGACTTCATTCTGCGTAATCAGGTGCATTGGCGCAGCCCACACCACATATTAGTATTTTAAGGAGCCTCACCGCCTATTATCAACCTTCTAACACTCCCCAGAGCCGTGTCCTTAGAAAATAAAATTACCATGACATTAAGGGGTTCGCCTAAAAGCAGGTATGTACGGTATATTGCGCGTTTCAGGCACCAAATAAAATAAGCGGCAAGGGTCTCACTGCTGCATTTGGCCAGCGGGTTTTCTCGGGATTCTCCAGTCTGCACTTGTCCCTTAATTGCATTCTTCCATTGCTACATAGTTACTCTGTTTCACTCTAAACCACTCTCTGTATGTCTGTTCTTAAGCGGCCCGTCTGCCCGTCGCTCGAACTGCTTTGCAGTGTGTTTCGGAATCAGTTTTTTTTTTTGCGGACCCATTACACCTTCGCCCGAGGCATAGTCTGTTGCGATTGCTTTCAAGAGGTCACGCACATTAAAATACAATTTCGGGGCATTTTAACATAGCTAAAAACAGCTTCTTCAAGAGCGCCGTACCTCAAAATATTCGAGTGATATTCATACATACAAAAAGCACTCATGGGACCTGCACTGAACCTTGCTAAATACTTCCCGCTATTAACATGACAGGGTGACCCACATAAAATCCCATTGTTACACGCAGCACGACGACATTGCGTGCCAATTCAGAGCTCAGTATGTAGAGGCGACGGCGCACTTGACGCGTGTGGCAGTGTCGCCCTTATCGGTCCCGCGCTTCTAAGCCTCCAGCGCGCTAAACAGCTTCAAGTACGTGGCGCCCTTAAGACGTCAACGAACTAAGCCAAAAAGTAATATTTTAATTCACCGAATAAATGAGTAACAATTAACATACTACATAAATATTACAACTGTATTGTAAAATTAAATTGCATCAGGCCAAAACAAAAACGACATAGTGCACTGCACGGAAAATCACAATGTACGGATACGAACTGCGTTAAAATTATAGTTATTATTTTGTGTTCATCGACTACAATGAATATTTGATTACGAAATACGTGCAACGAAATACTGTAGGTTCGCTGTATTTAGGCATATTGCGCCCCAAGTGGCAGTTTGAAAAAACTCAGTGATNATATTGCGCCCCAAGTGGCAGTTTGAAAAAACTCAGTGATATCGTTGAAAAATTAAAACAACATTGAATTATAATTTATCTAATATCTGACCGACAGAACAGGCAATACTCGCACGTTAATTTTACGTCAGCGGTAATGCTCCTTCATTGTAGTTGACGTAACTTCCATTCCACCAACACAAACAAGCACATTAGCCACAGTATTGACATCGATTTGAATATTCGCGTCCCAAGTTTTTATGAGAACGGGTACCGTACTCAGCACGGAACTGAGTACGGAAAATAACTGAAAGCATTCTGAAAACTACATGAAAACGTAGCTCATACGGGGGTCTGTGATTCGACCAAGGCAGGTAGAGGGCGCGTTATACGTGCTTGTTGTGTGTGCCGCCCTCCGGAAATACTCTGTTTCTTGCGTGTTGTTTATAGTACGTGAGCATTATCGATTGTTGTGCACGCATAACTTCAATTTCTCTTAACGCCACGTCGGGCAGTTTTTTTTCTGTGCTCGCGATTTTCTCGCAGCAGTTGCAGTTTTACCTCGGCACGAAACCAATGGCTTGTAGAAGATTTATCAAGAAAGAAGCACAAAGACCCCAATTTCCTAAACGTGTACAGGTAGCGATACCTAGCATAAGCCCAGTTCATTTATTCGGCTAGCCTATTCATATTGGCTCCTTTTGCCAGGACACGTCTTTTTATCGCTCGATTTAACGTACAGTAGTTCGCGGCAAAGACTTCGATGGAAATTTTTCCCCATATCAGTTGTGACGACTGCAGATTTTCTCGCGGCCGAATATATTTTTTTTCCGTTCCACTGCTTACCGGACATTAAACGGAACTGTCCGAAGGCTCCGTTCGCGAAACTGGTCACGCGTGCCAGAACATTAATTCCGGGTTATCGAGAAAAAAAAACTTATTTCGTTGTATCACACCCGGAGCGTCATTAAAAAAAAAAACTTCACCCGCGAATGAAAACGGCACAAGTATATACGCTTACCCGACAACAGCAGTTAACTGATGGAGAAATGCGTACCTTTTGAAGACAGCTGCGTCAGCGCCGGTTTTAGTCGAGCGACGGCCGCATTTGACGGAGTCCGGGTCAAACGCGGCCCGGCGAAAGTCGCTCGGAACGACCCTCACACGCTGAGATGCACACGCACACCCGGCACAAGGCCAACTGACGGGCGCAGAGGTCGCGTGAGCAGTGTTGCCAACTAGTTCACAGGTGCTCCACTACAGGTCTCCCGAAATTACACTACTTTCTATAAAAAAAAATATACCACGGCAGAAATTTTTTTTTAAATTTAACTGAGAAAATAATATAATAATCACAGTGCCGAACAACCATTTAGACAGCATCAGAATACACAACATTTTAGAAGCTAAAAATAACTGTTTCGATGTGAAACCGTGAAACCGACACTAATGGTCTAGAAAGGCACTTCACGATCTTCATTTGAGTTTGTTGTGTCCATACACGCCTTTTATTTATAATTGAAGTGGGGTTCGTTTAGTATAGCCAATCATGACCGTTACTTGGCTAGGTAACGAAAGCAGGTTATGCAGTCGGGATAAAAACTGACGTGGGGACAATTATTTACAGTTATTGGCATATTATATAATTACTGCCGCGCTTCTTGGCAAAAAAAGTTACACCGAAGCGACAACGCACCGCATTCGTGAACACTCACTTTAATAATATTTCACATAAGAACTATTTCTTGGTAAGCTTTACCAGAACACCTGTATCATCTCCTTTTTTATCCATTTCAACTCTAAATTACATTTTATAATTTATAGGTAAAATATAAGAGGAAGTTCGATTTACCACAAAAAAATAATGTATTTTTATATTAACACAAGTATACAACGCTTGTGATACATGAAATATTTAGGAAGGTTTTTCAAAAAATGAAATATTAAGAAATATTAATTATATTTAGTATTTCCAACCCAAACAATATAAAAAAAACAAACTATAAAAGTTTTTTATAGTTACACAACAACATAATAAATTAAGATTTCTTAATTATCCAATCAACATCTTTAAACTTAGGATAAGAGAATAGTACAACCTACCTCTTAATAAGATCTAAGGTTTTTCTAAGGTTTGTTTCAAAAATTGCGAACAAACCGCGTCGTAGCTGCAGCAAGNTTAATTGACGTTTATTCCACCGAAATTCTGTTTTTCTAATGCGGTGACGTGGTCAAAATACGGCCTGTGTCACACCGATCAACTGTGTGCATTTTAAAAATCTAATCAGCTGAAAAAAACCCTCATTTCGAAGAATTTGACACGTAATGGGCGTAAACACAAGGAAAAACCAAATATTTTCGCAACATACACAGCTTCTGGTTTTTTTTTTAGAGACGAACTTGTCTGCAGTGACCACGAGATAGTTACTGATCACGAACAAAAAATGCTTATTTTGTGATGTGTATGAAAGATTCGTGCAGTCACAGCAATTTTTTTTATGCTCGCCACAAAACATTTTGCAGCAAAGATTCCAGAAATTGTAGAACTTGGATGGAGTGATATTTGCAACAAAAAAAAAGCTTTCAAATTAGGGTGATTTTAAAACTATATGGCTTACTAAATTAATGCTTACTACAAAACACATGTCCTCAAACACGTGGCCATTACGTAAACATTGTTTTGGCCTATGACTATCCGAAAATTCCAACGTCCTCCGTTATAGGTATTGCAAGCAACTTACATTCCTTGTACATATTACTTTTTCGAAATTCGTTCTGTACCCCGCTGAAGTGATGTTTAATATGACAGTGTAAACAAACCTTAAGGACAGTGTATAATTTCAAAGCTGTCATCGTGTAGGGCAATCTTTTATTAGTTGGAGCTAACTTGGGAGGATTACTGAATGCAGCTCTTGCATATTTCATAAATGAAGGTGCGTGGATTTCGGTAATTTTTTTGGCAACAGTCTGAACTTCTCAGTGCCTCACATAACCGGGCCAAAACTGTTTAATCATTTACTGCTGGCGTAGTACGAAGCCTTTTTTGTTAACTCACACTGGTATAGACAGTTCATGGTAAACTGAGCACCCCTGAAAGTCCTGCTTAAGATCTACTTGTACGCTCACGGTGTATTCTTCCACCATACGTAAAATTAATATTCTCATGGGTCTCATCACTGTATTTATGCGTCGGTCAAGTGAAGCGTTGAAATTATTATAACATTTAATATCATTAGAACATGCCAATTCTTACACACATATGCATTGGAAAAAACCATTTGAATATTCACAAATATTTTCCTAACACTTTTAATTCAACTTCTAGGCCTGGAACTACTTTCACTCCGTCGTTACCAATTTTACTGGGCTTATGTCAGACATCGTACTCGTTAATTTATATGCAGGTAAGGACAGTGACATTTTTCAAAGGTTGATTTGAAAAGTGCTCAAATGTAATACGCTCACAATATTTCCTTCCCTCTGTATAGTTCAATGTAACTTTTGCTTATATTTTATTTACAAATTATAATATTCAATTTATAATTAATACTAACTGTGCCCACGGGTCCGCTCGCGTGGACTACAGAATTATTGTGTAGGTTTTTTTTAAAATAAAGTCCATGCTTATTATACTTTTTCTTTACAGTGTCTGCACTTGTTTTTCAATTTAAATGAGTGCAAGGTGAAAAACTTCGTCATTGAATGTTGCTCGCGTGGTTATAGTAACAAACGTATAGGGAGAAATAACGGTATTTGTAAGTAGACAGACAGTGATCATAAACATAGAACAGAGCACTAGCGATGTAATTTTTTTGGTTCTATCGCTATTTTACTTTCTTTGTAGATCTGGGTAAACGCTAGCTATCAGTTCCGTGTCACTCTGCACCAAATTACTAAAATCCCCCGTTAGTGACACACAGCCCTCGGCATCTGTTTCTAACCGCCCGACTCCAATATTTAATAGCGTATCAGCATAATGTCCTGCATCAACGCCATTGTAGAGGTGCACTCTCACATTTGTAGGCAAGCTGAATTTCTTGACATTTGCCCACAAGCTTGACGACTTGAGACAGGCTTTGATTTCATCTGCAGGTGTGCCCCTCTGAATAACCGGTAGAGTTTGGCGGAAGTCACCAGCCAGTAATACAACCGTTCCTCCCATAATGTCTGTATTGTTTCGTATATCCTGTAGAGTTCGGTTTAGGGCGTCTATCGCTTTCTTGTGAGACATTGTGCTTTCGTCTCACACAAACAACTTACATTGACGCAGCATTGTACCCGAGCGCTATTTTTACTAAAATATTTTCCTGAGGGAATGGGACATTTTTTCGGGATAAAAAGGTAGCCTATGTCAATTCTCGGCCCTCCAGATATCTCTGTACAAAAAAAAATCACGTCGATCCGTTGTTTTATTGCGACGTGAAAGAAGAACAAACAAACAAACGAGCACACGTTCGCATTTGTAATATTAGTTAGGATGAATAAAACATGGTGATAATAAATGTGCTGGTAGTGGCTGCCAAGAAATAGTTCTTACGAAGAATATTACTGCACTGAGTGTGCAAGAATACTGTGCATAGTCCCTTTGGTGTAATCTTATAGACTTAGTTAGGCTTTGTTTGCACGAGGTGAAGGAATATCCTGGAAGTACAACTTGAGCAGGGCTTGAGAAAATTTGGGTGTTATTTTCCAAAGTTTCGAATCAAAGAATGGAGAATAAATCGTGAATAGACTGCATGTGCCGTTGGATCGTTTGTTTATTCTTATGCATTCTGCGACGCGATACGTGTCACCAGAAAAACGCGCAGCACACAGCCAGCCGACTAAGCTGACATCGAAAGTAACCACCACGGCCACTTTGCTTCTGTATACTGACATATTCTATGGCCTCTGTGCCGAGCCAACAGCCGACGCACACTTGGCATATCTTCCCCCGGAAAGCTTGCCAGAGGTCTCGCGGCTCGACAACACCGCACACTTTGCACCTGGCTAACGTTTATTTATTATAATCAGATAAGTAACGAAACGTGATTTATTATGGGAGAGTTTGGCATAGGGAAAGGTTTCTTCACTAGGTGCGCAGTCTTCCAAAAGTTAACTTTTAATTACAGTTTTGAAGCTACGTGAATAATAAAAGAGAAAGATTTTACTTAGTTACGAAGTTATTTTGTATTTGATTTTTGTTATTATTGCAACTACCCTGCTTTTTAACGTAAATCCTACTAATATTATAAATGCGAAAGACTGTGTGTGTGTGTGTGTGTGTGTGTGTGTGTGTGTGTATGTTTGTTACCACTCAGCTCCATAACGGCTGAAGGGATTTTGATGAAATTTGTTACGTAGGTACTTTGTGTCCTGGAATAGGAAATACGATACTTTTTATCCCGGAAAATTGTACCGTTCCTGTGGAATAACATCAAAACGTAATTCTGCAACAGCTGGGAACGTTACCGAACTCAGTTCCATAAAAACTGAACGGATTTTGATGAAATTTTGTATGTGGGTACTTTATCCTGGAATAGGACCTAGGATACTTTTATTCCGATACCGGCACAATTTTTTTTTATGTCAACGGAAACTGTTTACTGTGCGTAGAGACAAACCAATATTTAGTTGCAACAACCAAACATTTGTTTGTGGAAACCAAATATGAACGGCATAATTATTTGTTTTCAACAACAAAATGTGTCGTTGCCCCATATACATACAGTAAACAGTTAATTTTGTCGTGGAAAAAAAAAAACTTTGCTTGATTCAACAAACTATTTTCCTCAGTGTGTGTTAGTGAATAAGGCCACAAACGGCGAAATGTATCTACGCACCAAACCTGTAGAATTTGCATACTACTACTAGTCATAATACAGTAAAAAAAAATTCCTATCATTAATAGAAAAACTTAACACCAAACCAAATGACTTAGTCACACATTGTTAGATATTAAATTTAAAAAAATTCACATCTTATTTAAAATACTGCCAACATATTTGTAAGAAATTTCTTCCTGAATAATTAAACAGAGTCGCGATAAAATTCTAAGTTGAAAGGCCGCTGTGTTAGTGGTGTTCTTTATTGGGAAGGGGGGGGGACAAGACATAAATATAATATATAAGTACGTATAATTTAGGGGTTGTTCACGAAAAAGTGAGCAATTTTCAAATCAGCCTTTGTAGAATCATTACCGCCCATATCTCCATATATATGCTGCAGTACACACTGGCACGCACGCTGCTTGTTAAGTTGGCAGCGAATTTACAAAAAAAATTAATTCTTAAATCTTGACATCATGTTGCTCGTGTTATGTTTAAGCTTATGGCTACTGAATACAGTGTTTCTTTGTTTTTGTTTTAAGCATATTAGACAGGGTAGAGGTTTGTGCGGTCTTAACATCGAGGTCTTGGGAGTATACATATTATAATACGCAGTTATAACAACACGTTCACGTCCCTATAGCCTATTCGCGGTTTCTTCACACTTTTTTAATCCAACCTTTGAAAAATCATCCTGTGTATGACGTGCTTGGTTCTTTCCTAAATATGCGATGCATCGTAATCGTTTTATACTTCTGTTAACGTGGAAGCATCTTACCTTCTATTCAACACAAACATTTACTTATGTTTCACCTATAAATTATAATAATAATTTTATTTTTAATACGAATGAAACAGGGAGAACGTACGTGNGCATGGATACATTAAATCAGGTTCATGACAATGTAAATTTTACATATGGCGGAAAAATTACACAGCTTTCATACACCTAACCTTTGAAAAATCATCCTGTGTATGACGTGCTTGGTTCTTTCCTAAATATGCGATGCATCGTAATCGTTTTATACTTCTGTTAACGTGGAAGCATCTTACCTTCTATTCAACACAAACGTTTACTTATGTTTCACCTATAAATTATAATAATAATTTTATTTTTAATACGAATGAAACAGGGAGAACGTACGTGNGTTTACTTATGTTTCACCTATAAATTATAATAATAATTTTATTTTTAATACGAATGAAACAGGGAGAACGTACGTGTGTTGGTAACGCCTGGTAAGAAATAGTTCTTATGTGAAATGTTATTGAAGTGAGTGCGCACGAATGCGGTGCGCAGTCCTTTGATGTTATTTTCTAGACTTAACTAAGCTTTGCTTGCACGCGGCGGAGAAATACACTGAAAGTAGAAATTCAGCAGGGCTTCGGAGAAGTTGGAAGTGACCGCGAATGAACTACTACAGCATGGTTTCACTTGGATTTTGCATGGACAAAGTGATCAGGCCCATGTCAAAGTTAATCTACTATATGGCAGAAGGATACAATGAGAAGAAAAGTAGAGCCTATGTGCCACCATGTATTTTTATACGAATCAAAACCCCTGTTATCCTAATGAAGGGGGGATGATATCAGCAACAGAATTTTCACAGGTTTAAGATCACCATTCTACAAGACAGTATTCACCTACTTGTTGCTTAATCTCAAGTGGTTTCTCATATATGTTTCGATAATCATTTTCAAACTCGATTTTNAGTATTCACCTACTTGTTGCTTAATCTCAAGTGGTTTCTCATATATGTTTCGATAATCATTTTCAAACTCGATTTTTAAGCGTACATAGCTCCCTTAATAATCACTCTAAGGAAAAGTGGTACGTAGATTTTCGTCTCATATTCTCGTCAGGAATAACGTGCCAGAGTTCGTGGGTGATTTTTAGCAACGGGTTCAGGAACAGCGCTAATATTGNTAAGCGTACATAGCTCCCTTAATAATCACTCTAAGGAAAAGTGGTACGTAGATTTTCGTCTTATATTCTCGTCAGGAATAACGTGCCAGAGTTCGTGGGTGATTTTTAGCAACGGGTTCAGGAACAGCGCTAATATTGCTGAAGCTGCTCCGCTAAAAGTGCTGTCTACTCTTCCATTGCAACTCTGTATTTATAGTGTGCTGTGCTGTTTTCAGTCTTAATTATAGGTTACATTAGTTTGCAACTGCTTATGTGTGTATAAATACATATATAAAGACGAAAAGAGACAAACAGAGGAACAGCTGAAAAAACCCCCATTACATTCATACACAGCTTCATAGCATTACTATCTACATATAAGTTGATTTGACTTCTGTTATTATCTTGCGGGGATAATGGGTAGAAACATTTGGTCCATACAGCCTTAGTGTTTCTTTATCCGCATGGCTATAGTAGAAGAAAATTGTTCGAAGATAAAGTCGTTATTGGCAGTCTCTTTCCACGGCGCAACACTAATGATTTATGATGACATTTAACAATAGTTTTTCGTGGTGAAATTACGCCACAGTTGTAACTGAGCTTAGAACGAATATGAATCATAATGCATAACGCACCATTAAGCCCTTTTAAATACGGGTATATTATATTAGTCTTAGTCTAGTTTTTTAATTGATTTATATTTTAAAAACGACAAAAAATTTTTTAATTAATTTTAATTTATGTGACACACTTTCCTCCTTATTAAGGTTATATGAAATTAATTTATTATCTAACAAGGGTATCCAACTAATTTTTAAATGATCACTTGTATATCGCGAGTACCTGGTATATTTCTGTGTAATGCAATCATCTCAAGTAGCATCGAATTAACTCTTTATAATTTCCCGTAAGACTTCATTCCGCTCAAGTTTATTACTATCAATATTACTGTTACCTTCTCCATCATCATTCCAGTTTCATTTCCACCTTCAAATGTTACGTCCGTTGCATCTTCAAGAGGCGGTCTCTCCTTGAACGACGCTCCAATCAGTTCGTATTTTTATTTTACAATGCTTACCAAAAAATATATATAAATCGTTTCCGCCTTGAGGCTTTTTGATAACTCCGCCGTTCACTATTAATCCTGAAGATTATTTTCCCCCGTTCTTACCCAGCCTCACATTTCTTGAGCCTTTTCTCTTTAAAACCCGACGTATTGAGAGCTCGTCTTCCGCTCTGTCTAAGCCGCGAAGGTATCGTCCCGATAACATTTTCATCAAGTGTATATCAAAGACCCTCGGGAATATTCTTCTCTCTCGAATGCCTTCTCCTCAGACGCGGAACAAATGTAGCGTAGAATGAATTGTTGCGAAAAAGTTATTTGCTATTATTCTGTTCGCCTCGTGTCGGTATTTCAAGACCCCTGCCGCTTTCAGTGGCTCTCTACGTATCGTGCGCGCTCGGTGCGAGAAATTTATTTTGTCGTCGTTGAATATATTTAAAATAAACCATTTATGTGACGTAGCATTAACCATTACAACATCAAGGTATTATTACCATTGTGATTTGGCAGAAAATTAATGTTTATTCATTCGTGATTTCGCAGTATTTCTAATAGATTTAGTTAATGGTTTACTTTTTAAAATTTTACATTCAACAAAATGTATTTATGGCTGTTTGAGTTGCAGTGCACTTGTTATATACACGAGTGCGCTGAGCGTGTTTCAGTAGGTCAAATTTAGTTGTTGGTTCAGACACGTAGTTTATTCTAGCATTAAAACAAACGCCAAATTCCTTATGGTTTCAATCATTTGTGCTTTAACCTGGCTACTTCTCTTCTCCTAATGAAGGGGGGTTATTTTAGGAACCAAATGGTACGAGGTTGCGAATCTGCTATTACCACAACATTGCTCTAAACCATTCCTAATCATTCCTCTTCTATCTCTAACAGATTCCGATTTTTATCAATAAAATAATTGTAATATCTACTTTCAAAGATTTTCCCTTCCGTAATATATTAAATTTTGGACAAAATATTGAATACATTTTTGCGTAAGGAATTACCTCACAAAGTTTGACGGTGGAATTCAGACACATTCTGTGTACTACGTAAATTAAACTTGAATCCTTCGTAATCTCTATATTGTGAGAGATTTACTTCTCAGTACATTTTGTATCCTTCCATCATACGTGAAGTAGGCATTGTCACCGACCCTCTCTTTATTCATGCGCTAATTAAGCGTAACAGCGACATTTGTAAAATGGTTACGAATGTTAATATGGTAAAAAATGCCCCAGTTATTGCTCCATTCAGCGTAAAACTGACAAAAGAAATATTTAAAACAGATTCAGTGACCACAAATGTAAAGGCTATGCATTGAATAAGACGTTAATATATGGGATTACTTTTCGTATCTCGCTGCCAACTTAACTTGGAACATGCCAGTCGGCGTGCTCGTTAGGAAGTGTGCTGTTTGGGGCAGTGATTAATTTTTTTGCCATAAGTTGATTTTAAAAGTGCTTAGTTTACCGTGAACCACCTTTATCAATGAATACTCTTGTATTATATCACGGTATAGTGAGAACATTTTAAGGCTACACAACAATTCATTAAGCACTAATGAATGTATACATTACTCGTATACTCCGTAACAAAATGTGTATTTTTTTTTTCTAAATACACCGTAAGCGGGGTCACTTTGTGAAAAGATGGGTTGACTTTGTGGCACAAAAAATTACGTTTAAATGTGCCCCTATTTCATTGGGGTGTTTCTGATATTCAGTAGAAGAAGCCGTGAGAACTGAGCAGGTGTGTCGCAAAATGAAATCGAGGTCGTAAATTACCTACGGCAAGCACCAAACAGCAAGTCACGATAGCAGACCTTGATCCCAAAATCTACAAACCTAGAACCGAAGATAACGTGTTATTAACGACGTTTCATGAATGCGACGATGTGCCCGTTACTGTAGAATACGTAAGCACGGAGAAATGACAGCAAAACACGTTTTCCGTTGTACGTGGTGTGAAAGTATTTCTCAGTAGTATTATTGATTTTATCGATTACGCGTTATATATCCTTCTATTCTATAGTTTTACCTACAGAGAAGAGTTATAATAGCCATGAAAATCACTCGTATGTAAAAGAGAAATCGAGGCGATGCGATCAAGCATGTACGACAAGTTGCATAGGAAATAGGCGTGCGACGCTACGCATGTAATAGTTTAGTGTTGTGCGCCTGCGACCTATGCAACTTATTCTGCCGGTGGTGTGCCTCGCAACTTTGAACACAATTATCTCATATAAAAATACGCGTCCGTTTATAAATGTATAGGGCTTTTGTGTCTATATTGTTCCAAATAAACTATATTTGGAGTTTGGGCACTGCGTTTCTGAACATTCTGTATATATCCAAAGATGTCAAATAATTACTCCTTCTTAACTGAACATTACAATGTTAAAAATAAAGGCTCTTAGAGTCATGCCCCATTAAAAAATTCAACCAGGAAACCCTCGTACTGAATGTTGGCAATCTCAAAAAAATTAAGCCGCTACAATTATATAAACACTAAAAAATTTCGTACGTTCTACAAACAATTATTTGGAAACCTAGTTGCCAAACATTTTCTTCTAAAATTACAACTGAATAATGGTGTATTTTGGTATCTTAAAAGTGGATGGTTTTATGAAACGTACAAAAATGTTTTGTGGAGATATGTATTTATATAATGAAGTAGAAATCTACAGTACATAATTGTTAAAATTCTACTTTAATTTTACACATTCCACTTTAACGTTTCGTAAATTTGCATCTTGGAAAATAATTTCCGAACAATTCTTTGCAACAACAGAGCAACTTTTTACAGCGTACTTATAAAACATCTGATTATGACTTATAATTAGGTTAAATAAAGAAAACAACTTGTATAAAAAAATTCTTAAAAAGGGGATGTAATGCCTATGAAGTTAGACAAGTTATTGAAAATATCTCATAAGTTATTTATAATAAAGTATTTATAATATAGTTGAAGGTACACCCGTGAACACTGCAAACCATATCAACAGCAACAATTTATACCATCGTAATATTTGGCTCAACCAGTCACTATTTCATCGTAATATTTGGGTCAACCAGTTATTATTTTTCTTTGAAATCCTTGAACATCAACTGTCGTTAAGTTTAATGACATTCATGGGTGCCAGAATAAACGAAAAAGTTATCTTCTGTTATTCCCGTTACGCCGCCATTTTCGATAAATTTACGCCAGTTTTTAAACTGAAAAGTATGACGTTTGTCAGGTAGGAAACAAAGTACACTAGAACAGAAATTACCTAGAACTGCCAGGGGAAAATAAAATACGCAACATGCAATATAAAATTGGCTAATCAAGGTAACTAGAGGTATTATAATTACGCAAATTATTTCTGTAGGAAGCTGGACTTCAAGCACGTGTACTGTAGTGTTCCTTTCGTGATTGTACCACAGTGATTTCAATTCGCACTGGACAAATCATTAACCGGTTATAAACAGGAAGCAACTATAAGACCGTATCACGTGCAACCAAATTGAAGGAATTTTTTTTTTCTTTCTGGTAGTTGCAAAATGTATAAACAATTATGGCCCTAGTATTTAAAAGTTTCACAAATCTAGGCTGTTGCCAAATGAAGTGAAGAATTTATTAGCAAATTTATCAAGAATATTTGTGACATTGAATTTAATTCGACTTATAAAATTCGCCTGTACCGCATACAGAATTGCCATTCACTGATTGGTATCCGTTTATGGACCTTCTTTCCGGCGAAAATATTAGAGAAATGGAAGACTATACTAAAAAAAACACTCTGTAAAAAAACTATGTTAGATTGCTCGATGTTGTGAATTTGTAACGCTAAAAGATTAAGTATAATGATTGTATAGATGTAACTGTTTATTTCCAGAAGAAGTTAGTTTTGTTAATCGTAACTACCAAAATAGAGATGGGCTAAACAGTGATTTACTAGTAGCAGCATGTGATTGTAAATTCAACTTTTTCATACGTGTGCTACTTTTTACAGTTTGGGGTGCCATGATTCCGGTATACTTTCAGAGCCGCAACGTAGTTCACGTCCGTACGATTAATACATTGCTATAAAATTTTATTATAATATGGCGTTCTGAAAACTATTTTGAAGCATGATAAAATAGCATAATATGCTAAGGGTTTTATTGTACTGATGATAACACAAAGACCTCCTAAAAACATATAACTCATCAGTTGTTTGTTTTTTATTTGTTGGCTATTACCGTAAGTATGCAATAATTTTGCTCCAACTATAAAATTGGTATCGTTTAATGCCGTAATATGGCAGTTCTTACTAACATAATCACCATCTTATTATATAAACAGGGAAGTGAGACGAATTAACAGGCTAGTATCAAAGCGCGTGACAAACATAACAAAACTATAAAAGCCATAAGAATATGAATATGATAATATTGCGGTAATGCGTTATAATTCTGTTATTCCTGTTTTTCACTACCATGACTAAGTAACACGTCTATGAATTAGCTGTGAACTTTTCATGGACGTAACGGTGAAGTGTGATAATAATTACCGCTATCCACCCACGTGAAAATAATTACCGCTAACCACCCGCATGTAAATAATTACCGCTAACCACCCACGTGAAAATAATTACCGCTAACCACCCACGTGAAAATAATTACCGCTAACCACNATTACCGCTATCCACCCACGTGAAAATAATTACCGCTAACCACCCGCATGTAAATAATTACCGCTAACCACCCACGTGAAAATAATTACCGCTAACCACCCACTTGAAAATAATTACCGCTAACCACCCACGTGAAAATAATTACAGCTAACCACCCACGTGAAAATAATTACCGCTAACCACCCGCGTGAAAATAATTATTGCTAACCACCGCGTGAAAATTATTACCACTAACCACCCACGTGAAAATTATTACCGCTAACCACCCACGTGAAAATAATTACCGCTAACCACCCACGTGAAAATTATTACCACTAACCACCCACGTGAAAATAATTACCACTAACCACCCACGTGAAAATAATTACCGCTAACCACCCACGTGAATATAATTATTGCTAACCACTGTGTGAAAATTATTACCACTAACCACCCACGTGAAAATTATTACCACTAACCACCCACGTGAAAATTATTACTGCTAACCACCCGGGTGAAAATAATTATTGCTAACCACCGCGTGAAAATTATTACCACTAACCACCCGCGTGAAAATTATTACCTCTAACCACCCACGTGAAAATTATTACCGCTAACCACCCACGTGAAAATAATTACCTTTAACCACCCAGTGTGTGATGGTTTCAAATCTAAAACACACGTAGCAGTTTTAGTAACTTGGTGTACTAGTATTCATAATCACTGCTACTTTCGATATTTTTTCACATGTTGTGAATAGGATTTATACATACTGTAGGTGTAAAATTTTCACAGGTTGTGATTTCGCAACCCATCACTACTGCCGAACGTATTTCCACATTGACAATATAATTTGTCAGCTTGGTGGTTGTGAACCCCCGGGCTACAGATCCAGTGGCGTTATAGCAAACTGTAGATTGCGTTCCACTCCTGCATCGCGTCACCGTACTAATATTAAAGACCGGTGAAGCGTTTACTATTTCCCAATTACCTCTGCAATTTAAAAACGCAAAATTCACCAACTTCTAGTGATAAGTTCACACACAGATCAATACCCTGGGCGATTCGGGTATAAGGAAATAAAGAAATGTATCTGCGAAACAAGTGTAATGAACACGTTCGTTCGACAGCTCCCGAATTAAATGAAGCCTGTTCGAGACAGGAATGGAATCGCGCGTGTAACCGACTTGCCTGCCATCGAGTTCTGTGTAGCATTTCAAGCTCCCGTCAGCTCACTCTTCGAACGTCAGTTCCAGTTGAAATTGTACGTCTCTGAGAAGGCACTGAACTTCCTCTTGACAACATTATTATCTACTTCCTTAATAAAATTTCATATATATGCGGGAAAGGAACTAACCAAAAAACATCGAATTTTATGTGTGGTTCTCTCTTACTCTGTAGGCTTCCATTGATAAGGGATTTGTGAAATACGACGCCACTTTCACCAGATGATACGTTAGGTCTACGTGTTTTTTGCTTCGCAATGCTACATGCTACGTATATTTTACAAAATTATTTTAATCACTTTTCAGCAGTTTACCCATTATGGAGGCGTTAAGGTGAGAGAGAAATTCACATAATCATCAATATTTAAGTCCAGTGTGTAAATTTTGCTCTACAATATTATATAAATATTATAAGTTTAAATAACTAAAAAAATACGCATATTCAAATCTAACTGTTAAAAGGAGTTAAAAATGAGAAATTACGTTTTCATCGATTCCTTACATATCTCTTAAATCCAATGAGAGAGTATAGTACTTTTTGCCTGTACAAATACGTGAAAACAAATCAAAATGCAATATAAAATATTTAAGTTCCTGTGGTAGAGGAGGAAACGTGGCAACTGACAAACGTGTTAGATTTGTATCTGTCACCCACTAATTCAATTAAAAATTACATTATTTTAGCCCTCCACACACAAAAATTCTAAGACGCCAATTTATGCAAAAAAAACTTCATTTATACTGTGAGCAAGATTTAGTTGCAGATACAAAAGAAATTTGCTTCAAAAGTACTTGTTTACAGTAAACAATATCTTGTTCACTCAGGTAACACGCTGTTGCTCCAAACACGCATTCGTTCCTGTGAAGCAAATAAAACACTTAAAAATAGTCTGCTGAGCTAATAAATTATTTGTTTGTTCCGACATCATCTATATGAATTTAGTACACACATCTATTTTATAAGTACGTCCACTAATATCGGTTTGCGTTACCGTCATTATCATGATACCATGGTGGATTCAAATCAGCATTTCATTTTAAGTGAATAAAGTATTTGGATAACTAAAACAATCTGATGTCTGCACTTAAATAATACGTCGCGGAAAAAAATCAGGTGTATTAAATTACACTCTTTCATTGGATTTAAGAGATATTTAAGGAATCGATGAAAACGTAATTTCTAATTTTTCTCTCCTTTTAAGACTTAGATTTAAATATGCGTGTTTTTTTTTTAGTTTTTAAATTAATAATATTTTTATAATATTGTAGAGCTAAATTAACATGATGGACTTAAGTATTGATGATTATGTGAAATCATCTCTCACCTTTTCGCCTCCACAATGGGTGAACTGCTGAAAAGTCATTAAAATAATTTTTTTATCACATTGCACGTAGCATGTATTTGGTTGGCTGTAGAATAATCGGATCGTTTGATTGCCTCAGTCTAAAAATACGATTCGATAGTGAGTTTATAATTTTCGTGACAATTAGGATAGAAACAGTGTTTGTTTGCGAATTCATTGAGGGTTAATGATGGTATAATGTTATGGGCGTTTCGAATGAATAGCGATCTGGCAATGTTGGACAAACTGTTGGTGGGTGATGTTAGAAAATGGCGGAATTTTTTTTTTTTTCCACTACAGAACTTAATCGGAGCCCAGACCTTCAAACTCACATCACGCTACAGCAGCAGAGGAATTTCCACGACCAAGCTCTACGGCACAGTAATATGGAAGCCTTGGACCTGGAATTTCAGCCGTGACCATAATAAAGAAACTCACTCCACTTATCAGTAGAGGCTGTTCACGGTAAACTGAGCACTTTTGAAAGATTTGCTTAAGACCTACTTGTATACACATTGTGTATTCTTCCGCTACATGCACAATTAATATTTCCGTGGGCATGATCACTTTATTAATGCGTTGGTGAAGTGAAACTCTAAAATTATTACGAATGTAAATATTTTACAAACTTTCTTATGCTTACACTTAAGACTATTAAAACACATATAAAAATAATAAATGATATCGGTATTCACATACGTTTACAAAACATATTTAATTAAACGTTATGATAAGGAACTACTTTCTCTCCAACGTTGCCAACTTTACTTGGCGCATGCCAGCCAACGTGACCGTTAAAATATCCCGAAGGTTTATTTCGAAAGAGCTCAGTTGATCGATAACCGCTGTTAGTGCAGTTGCCAAGTTAAATGCACGGAAAAGACGTGGGTACGGAAGTGAAGTTCCAACATAGAATCCTTAAACAAATCAGCTGGAAGTAAAAAGATGGAAGTGGCGGCGTTTCATAAGGCACCATCTGTAACGAAAACTAAATGGCGACCAACCGAGAGAAACACATGTGCTAAGGAATACACCACCCGACGTGAAATGTGCAGAAAGGAATCAAAGCGACAATTTAATGTATCATTTGCGGGGAAACCTTCAGCGGGGGATCGGATCCAGTGTGGTATCTGTAATAGTTGGGCAAGTGATATACGGTGTTTAAAGGCGTATTTAATATTTGGTCACAGTTGCATCATTTTAAAATCGCAAGGGGAAAATGACTGCCTTATATGACACTCCAACATTTGTAATACCAGAACATAAATATGCTAATAAATAAATTTACTACTCATACTCCTAATTTATTTTGTGTAATTTGCTTACCACGCGTTATAAATAATTGAACGACGATTCGGTAGACCTATGTGTACTCGTAATTTAATTTACGCAGCAAATCATATCCTTGAATAAGGAGTCCTGTATTAAAGTGAATTCATGGTTACATCCAACTTATCTGAAGCCCTGCTAAAGTTCTGTCTCGGTCGCCCCTAGCGACCCCCCCCCCC
>NQII01004758.1:140197-180340 GCA_002778355.1 Clitarchus hookeri | reverse complement strand
TTCTCTGTTTTTAGACCTCAGACGTGCCAAATTCCTTCAAACTATGCGACCACCTTAAATATTATAATTTAGAAATGAAATATTAGGGAAAGTTCAATTTAACAGATTATTAGATACTTGTATTAAGAAAAGTCAAAAACGTTTGTGATATATTACATGTTTGCGAAAGACATGAACACGTCATGCTTGGGGTGGTTTTTCAAAGGTTTGATTTTTAAAAAAGTTTAGATACCTTGAATATACTATAGCCGACTTTCTCCTACTATAGTTCACGATTCACTGAGATGTGTGATCTTTAACAACTGCTCTACGGTCTCGTTACATCCGCTGGCAGATGTGGGGCAGTAACCCCCCTACCACGTCCCGTAGCACTTACAGTGATGCAATCTACACCCTCGCCAACCCTCGTGACGGATTGCAGAAGGGGTGACGATGGCAGGCGAGATGGGACACCCCGACATGCATCATCACTCCCGCCCAAACCGCCCGTCCCAGCGATGATCTGCGGTCCAGCGGCACGAATACTGCCCCCCCTCCCCCTTCGGATCAAACGTCGAGCCCCGTGACCAGTAGATTCCGCACGTGTTAAGGGGGATCTGTGCCCGCCATCTTGCATTTACGGAATTTTCGCCATAACTTGCATTACAGATCTCATATCTCATTTTGGGCATCGTCAAGGCTTAGGGCATTGCTTTGCACGTGTTCTAAAACGTGTATTTCTATACTGCCATTGTTGGTATGATTTCTGTAACCGCCCGCAAGAAGAAATTACTTATTTCTTGCCTGGCGGTCACTAGTTCAAAAATTTATAAAAGCGGTAGAGTTGTTATAGTTTGGTAAAACTTTAGAAACCGTTATTTTGGCGATGTTGTGCGTAAAATTTCGTTAAATTTTATTTAATGGAATAATGAAAATTCAAGATGGCGGGCCTAATCCCCCTTACTATAAATCCACAGAAAAAAAATTTTTACGACTCAAGGTCAAGTCTGGTTATAAGGAAGCTTTGCGATGGACCCTCCCAAGACTGTATAATATGAACTCACGGGTAACTGAATTTCTCGCAAATTATATCTGTAACAGTAAGATATTATTACACGCCGTAAAAGTCAATGGATCAAACTGCAGATATCACTTTGTAAAGGCTGTTCAGGGTAAAGTGAGCACTTTCGAAATTAACCTTACACAAATTTTACTGCCCCTACCTGCGTATATTGTAATGGGAACATTGGCTGCCATTCGCCCGGTAAAGTTGGCAACGGCGGCGCAGGGAAAGTATTTCCATGTATCAACATCAAACTAAATGTGTTGGTTGAACATTTGTGAATACTGAAATGTTTTCTTTTACTTTCTGTTTTTTTATGCACATAAGTGTAAGAATAAGAACACTTTTAAAATATTTCCTTTTATAATAATTTCACAGTTGCCCTTGACTAGCGCACGAATAAAGTGACGAGGCCTACGGCAATGTTAATTTTCCATATGAAGGAAGAATACGCAATGTGCATACAAGTAGATCTGAAGCAGGGCTTTCAAAAGTGCACAGTTTACCGTGGACAGTCTCTAATTTTCTTCTTTCCCTTGAGAAAAACAGCGCAGGAAAGACCTAAAAATGCAATTTATAACCAGTTTCACTATTCCGTCTTCTCTTTGAATATATTCAATAACATAGATGCAAAAGGGTGGTGGCTGTATATAATTGTTTTTTTACCTTTCCTGGGAAGAAGTCGTATTCCTAAAACATTTACACTGAAGAGCCAAAAAAACTGGTACACCTGCTTAATATCAGGTACGGCCCCCGCGAGAACGCAGAAGATGACGTGACATGGACTCGACTAATATATCAAGGTATGCAGGAGGCACTAAAATTTGCGCCTATTTGAGAAAGGGTTACACGTCTGCCACGTTTAATGATTCTCGTCAGTCGTCGCTTGTCCCGTTCTTTCACGATATTTTTTCGGCCGCAGCGATGTCGAAGATGTGATGTTTTATCGGATTCCCAATATTCACGGTACACTCGTGAAATGGTCGTACGCTAAAATCCAAATTTTATCGCTACCTCGGGGATGCTATGTCCCATCTCTCGTGCGCCGACTATATCACCACGTTCAAACTCACTTAAATATTGATAACCTGCCATTGTAGCAGCAGTAACCGATCTAGCAGCTTTGCAAGACGCTTGTTGTCTTATATAGACGCTGCCGACCGCATCGCGTTACTCTGATTTGTTCCATACCTCTGTTATTTGCATACGCACGCGTATACCAGTTTTTTTTTTTTGGCTCTTCAGTGTATTTACTGAGATACTTGTATACCTGCGAACACTGATTTTACAGAAAACTTTTNCAAGACGCTTGTTGTCTTATATAGACGCTGCCGACCGCATCGCGTTACTCTGATTTGTTCCATACCTCTGTCATTTGCATACGCATGCCTATACCAGTTTTTTTTTTTGGCTCTTCAGTGTATTTACTGAGATACTTGTATACCTGCGAACACTGATTTTACAGAAAACTTTTTACAAGTGAGTCCCCTTAAGGAGCCCGTATATCTAGAGCTGTTTTCCATGTCATGGGCCTGATCACTTTATTCATTCGTCGGTCAAGTGAAACTGTGAAATTACCAGAATAGTTAATATTTTATAATTTTTTTTTATTCTTGCAGGTATAAGAATTTAATAAAAAACTGAAATCACAATAAATAACTTCAGTGTTCATAAATGTTCACATGACACTTTTAATTCTACGTTAATACCTGCAACTACTTTCCCCCTATCGTTGCCAACTTGACTAACCGCATGCCAGTTAAAGTTCCCGCTAAAATATATGCAGATATGGGGCAGTCACATTTTTTTTTCAAAAGTTGATTTCAAATATACTCACTCTACCGCGAGAAGCTTATAAATGTAATTGATACGTTCCCTCAATGTTACTCCTGCGTACTTACAACGGTTTCATTCCATCCTCAGATACACGGTGAAACTACCTCTTGTTTGCAGTACGAGACCGCCACAAAAGTGTAATATTACCAAGAAAGTAGAAACTTCGTCGCATTGTACGAAAGAACAGCTGCGACTTGAAATTTCGCCCTGGGACATTAGGAGTAACACTTTAAATGTGCGAAAATGAACGATTACGAGCGCACACGAAAACATCGTAACTGTACTACTTGCGTTAAAGTACACGATATCACTAAAACATCGTAACTGTACTACTTGCGTTAAAGTACACGATATCACTAAAACAACATCTTACGGGAAGTGACCGCTGAATAGATTGGTTTTTAACTCCTGCGTTAACTGAAAAAAAAAAAAATTTACGTTCTAATGTAAGGCAACCTTACATGATAAAATGACACACAAATAGGCCCACATTCCNGAAAAAAAAAAAAATTTACGTTCTAATGTAAGGCAACCTTACATGATAAAATGACACACAAATAGGCCCACATTCCGCTTTTGAACACGGCAAGGAGTATTCGTGCACTGGACAGGCAATCAGAAGTAAATATTTTTTTTTTGTTAACGGCCTTCCAATACAGCTCATAGAACCCTAAAAATTCAGAGCATTTATTTGTTGAGAAGTAATGTAGAATATAAATCAGTGTATTGATTAATAACGGCAGTAAATTTCTTTATTTAAGACGCTTTGGATGACTATGAGTCGGTGATAATCAAGGATTAAAAGTACAACAAAATCAAGTGCAACTTAGTTCTAAAAAAAATATCATTTTTCTCGCCAAGAAAACAGCCAATTGACTGCATATTGAGGCTCAACTATAGAAGACTGTGTCATCTGATATATTAAAAAATTATATTGACGAATTTCCGGATTTTTGCTAATTAGCCTTCTAGCGCAAAATTCGAATGTTAATGAGTTTAATCAAATGAACAAACGTTATCAACGGGCTAATCTCTAAATCGGGGAAAAAAAGTTCAAGTGTAATTAAGTCGTACTTCTCTAAACATGACATGCAGAGATAATTAATAACTAGGTCTCTGCGTCTATCACTATAAGGGAATTGTTATTTTCCAATACAGGAATGCGGGTGAAGCGTATATTTCAAATCATCTCATAAATGCGTGCATTTAATTGACACACGAGAGACAAAAAGTTCATATCACGTCGAAAGATACGCGAAAATAAAATTATTTTAATCAAACAAATGACGAGGACCCGAGTTTCGAATTCGCTTATTATGTAAATGACTGCCATTTCAATTTTACGAATTATTTGGGCAAAAATATAGCTTAAACGTAAGCAGCGATGTTTTTTTTTGTAGGATACGAATTTCAAGGCTACAAACACTTCCATGTACTCTGAAACGGAGATATGATTTATTTCTGCCCTGGGTGTTCCGTCATTGTAAACTCTCAATCTTACTTTCCTCGTTAAGAAACATATAAAAGGGATAAAGCAGACTAAATTTGACCCGAAAACATCGGCTGCGGGTTAGCCACGAAATAAGAAGGTGAAAATGTATACTATATATCTTCTACGGCGAATGCTATGGGTGGTACACGTCTTCGAAGCTGGGCCTGAAGCACTAGTCAATTACAAATATCGGGGAAAATATATAATATGTGTATTTAATAGTGCCTGGATAGCATGTAACGGAACAGCGATCTGCGAACGTACACCACTTGTCCATGTTATCAAATTAATTCGTGGAAATAATCTCGGTAGCATAATTGAAATTCAAAGAATTTATTATTAATCCGAATGTCGCAATTACCTTCACGCATTATTCCCACGATCAGTGTTCCACATTAAAAATTTTCTCCGGTATTTGTAATAAACTAGTTCTTCAAGTCGAGCTTCAAATATGTGTACCACACTTAGGACCATAGGTCGTACACATAGGCCTAAGTGTTTTCACCTTCTTTTCTCGTGAACCCGCATGCGGAGTGTGTCGGTAGAATATAGATACTTCATTTATATGCACACGGTTCCAAAAGGACGACAGTTTGGTCTCCAGTGCGACGCATGAAAGTATTTCCGTTCGGTTTACCCTGGCATCGCGATGAGGAATATCACGATAACTTCCAGAGGGAAAGATTTTGCCAACTCCGTCTCGCATCCGGGATCAGCGAAGGGAAGTTATCTGGAAGAAACGCAGTTCGAAAGGAGGTAAAGTTTGGTCTGCGAACTGCGGCAGACCTGCCGCGGTTCGGTTGTCCCACGCGTCGGAGTTTCTGGACCGTCTTCGCGAGGTCGACGGATGAGAGATGGGATGCACGCCGGGGCTGTCCTCGTGCGCGGAGCGAGCATCGTTCCGGAGCCCTCGAGCGTGAAGGGTGAAGGATGGGGGATGCTGGAACCCAGCAAACAAGGCCACATATAAAGGCTGCACGCGGTGAAGCATTTTCTGAGCTTGTTGCAAGCATCCGTTCGGAAACTATTCGCCAAAAGATATTCTTGTAAATCTACAGCTGGAATATCGTACATTTACAACCCCGCTAGTTTAAATAACATACAGAATTGTTTACGTAGTTCAATGTTTATGATAAACTTGAAGTCTACGACACTTGTCTGTGAAATTTCTAACATTAGTTTCACACATTCCACGCTAAGGTTTGTGACTTTTAATTTATTTTTTAGTGTTACAAAATTATTTTTGGCAAGAAGTTTCCAAAATAATTCCTAATACAAATAAAAACAATTTTGCTGCTCCTACCTGCACCTGTGGCCATTTTAATATATTGTAACGGCCACACTGACAGGCATGCACGCGGTTAAGTTGGGAACGACGAGTGGAAAGTAGTTCCATGTTTTAACGTTGTATTAAAAGTGTCGGATAGACACTCGTGAATATACTAGAATGTTAACTTTTTCTTTCTGTTTTTTTTATGCACTGAGGTACAGCAATTAGCGAATTCGTAAAATATTCACTTTTCTAAATCACTTCGCAGTTCGACTTGTCCGACGCATGAATAAAGTGATGAGGCCCATCGGAATGTTAATTTCACGTATGGTGGAAGAATACGCAATGTGTATGCAAGTAGATCATAAGCAGGGGTTTCGAAAGTGCTCAGCTGACTGAGAACAGCCCGTACGCATACTACGGTTACCTGGTCAGAATTTTGAAAACCTCAAGCCATAGAACTGTTTCTATCAATCCGCTGCCAGTCTGTACTGTAGCATATGTGTATAGGCCAGATATGGCGAACCAATGGCACGCGTGCCATTGATGGCACGCGAAACAATATTTTGGGCACGCCACGCCACGGATCAAANTTTTTTTTTTTTGGCTCTTCAGTGTATTTACTGAGATACTTGTATACCTGCGAACACTGATTTTACAGAAAACTTTTTACAAGTGAGTCCCCTTAAGGAGCCCGTATATCTAGAGCTGTTTTCCATGTCATGGGCCTGATCACTTTATTCATTCGTCGGTCAAGTGAAACTGTGAAATTACCAGAATAGTTAATATTTTATAATTTTTTTTTATTCTTGCAGGTATAAGAATTTAATAAAAAACTGAAATCACAATAAATAACTTCAGTGTTCATAAATGTTCACATGACACTTTTAATTCTACGTTAATACCTGCAACTACTTTCCCTCTATCGTTGCCAACTTGACTAACCGCATGCCAGTTAAAGTTCCCGCTAAAATATATGCAGATATGGGGCAGTCACATTTTTTTTTNCCAACTTGACTAACCGCATGCCAGTTAAAGTTCCCGCTAAAATATATGCAGATATGGGGCAGTCACATTTTTTTTTTCAAAAGTTGATTTCAAATATACTCACTCTACCGCGAGAAGCTTATAAATGTAATTGATACGTTCCCTCAATGTTACTCCTACGTACTTACTTACAACGGTTTCATTCCATCCTCAGATACACGGTGAAACTACCTCTTGTTTGCAGTACGAGACCGCCACAAAAGTGTAATATTACCAAGAAAGTAGAAACTTCGTCGCATTGAACGAAAGAACAGCTGCGACTTGAAATTTCGCCCTGGGACATTAGGAGTAAAACTTTAAATGTGCGAAAATGAACAATCACGAGCGCACACGAATACATCGTAACTGCACTACTTGCGTTAAAGTACACGATATCACTAAAACAACATCTTACGGGAAGTGACCGCTGAATAGATTGGTTTTTAACTCCTGCGTTAACTGAAAAAAAAAAAAAAATTTACGTTCTAATGTAAGGCAACCTTACATGATAAAATGACACACAAATAGGCCCACATTCCGCTTTTGAACACGGCAAGGAGTATTCGTGCACTGGACAGGCAATCAGAAGTAAATATTTTTTTTTTGTTAACGGCCTTCCAATACAGCTCATAGAACCCTAAAAATTCAGAGCATTTATTTGTTGAGAAGTAATGTAGAATATAAATCAGTGTATTGATTAATAACGGCAGTAAATTTCTTTATTTAAGACGCTTTGGATGACTATGAGTCGGTGATAATCAAGGATTAAAAGTACAACAAAATCAAGTGCAACTTAGTTCTAAAAAAAATATCATTTTTCTCGCCAAGAAAACAGCCAATTGACTGCATATTGAGGCTCAACTATAGAAGACTGTGTCATCTGATATATTAAAAAATTATATTGACGAATTTCCGGATTTTTGCTAATTAGCCTTCTAGCGCAAAATTCGAATGTTAATGAGTTTAATCAAATGAACAAACGTTATCAACGGGCTAATCTCTAAATCGGGGAAAAAAAGTTCAAGTGTAATTAAGTCGTACTTCTCTAAACATGACATGCAGAGATAATTAATAACTAGGTCTCTGCGTCTATCACTATAAGGGAATTGTTATTTTCCAATACAGGAATGCGGGTGAAGCGTATATTTCAAATCATCTCATAAATGCGTGCATTTAATTGACACACGAGAGACAAAAAGTTCATATCACGTCGAAAGATACGCGAAAATAAAATTATTTTAATCAATCAAATAACGAGGACCAGGAGTTTCGAATTCGCTTATTATGTAGATGACTGCCATTTCCATTTTACGAATTATTTGGGCAAAAATATAGCTAAAACGTAAGCAGCGATGTTTTTATTTTGTAGGATACGAATTGCAAGGCTACAAACACTTCCATGTACTCTGAAACGGAGATATGATTTATTTCTGCCCTGGGTGTTCCGTCATTGTAAACTCTCAATCTTACTTTCCTCGTTAAGAAACATATAAAAGGGATAAAGCAGACTAAATTTGACCCGAAAACCTCGGCTGCGGGTTAGCCACGAAATAAGAAGGTGAAAATTTATACTTTCTATCTTCTAAGGTGAATCCTATGGGTGGTACACATCTTCGAAGCTGGACCTGAAGCACTAGTCAATTACAAATATCGGGGAAAATATATAAGATGCGTATTTAATAGTGCCTGGATAGCATGTAACGGAACAGCGATCTGCGAACGTACACCACTTGTCCATGTTATCAAATTAATTCGTGGAAATAATCTCGGTAGCATAATTGAAATTCAAAGAATGTATTATTAATCCGAATGTCGCAATTACCTTCACGCATTATTCCCACGATCAGTGTTCCACATTAAAAATTTTCTCCGGTATTTGTAATAAACTAGTTCTTCAAGTCGAGCTTCAAATATGTGTACCACACTTAGGACCATAGGTCGTACACATAGGCCTAAGTGTTTTCACCTTAATTTCTCGTGATAAACCTGCAGACGGAGTGTGTCGGTAGAATATAGATACTTCATTTATATGCACACGGTTCCAAAAGAACGACAGTTTGGCATCCAGTGCGATGTATGAAAATATTTCCGTTCGGTTTACCCTGGCATCGCGATGAGGAATATCACGATAACTTCCAGAGGGAAAGATTTTGCCAACTCCGTCTTGCATCCGGGATCAGCGAAGGGAAGTTATCTGGAAGAAACGCAGTTCGAAAGGAGGTAAAGTTTGGGCGGTGAACTGCGGCAGACTTGCCGCGGTTCGGTTGTCCCACGCGTCGGAGTTTCTGGACCGTCTTCGGGAGGTCGACGGATGAGAGATGGGATGCACGCCGGGGCTGTCCTCGTGCGCGGAGCGAGCATCGTTCCGGAGCCCTCGAGCGTGAAGAGTGAAGGATGGGGGATGCTGGAACCCAGCAAACAAGCCCACATATACAGGCTGCACGCGGTGAAGCATTTTCTGAGCTTGTTGCAAGCATCCGTTCGGAAACTATTCGCCAAAAGATATTCTTGTAAATCTACAGCTGGAATATCGTACTTTAACAACCCCACTAGTTTAAATAACATACAGAATTGTTTACGTAGTTCTATGTTTATGATAAACTTGAAGTCTACAACACTTGTTTGTGAAATTTTTTACATTAGTTTTACACATTCCACATTAAGGTTTGCGACTTTTAATTTATTTTTTAGTGTTACAAAATTATTTTTGGCAAGAAGTTTCCAAAAAAATTCCTAATACAAATAAAAAAAAGGTTTTGCTGCTCCTATCTGCACCTGTGGCCGTTACAATATATTGTAACGGCCACACTGACTGGCATGCGCCCGGTTAAGTTGGTAATGACGAATGGAAAGTAGTTCCATGTTTTAACGTTGCATTAAAAGTGTCGGATAGACATTCATGAATATACTAGAACGATAACATTTTCTTTCTGTTTTTTTATGCACTGAGGTACAGCAATTAGCGAATTCGTAAAATATTAACTTTTCTAATCATTTCGCAGTTCGACTTGTCCGACGCACGAATAAAGTGATGAGGCCCATTGCAATGTGAATTTCACGTATGGTGGAAGAATAAGCAACGTGCATGCAAGTAGATCTTAAGCAGGGGTTTCAAAAGTGCTCAGTTGACTGAGAACGGTTACCTGGTCCGAATTTTGAAAACCTCAAGCCATAGAACTGTTTCTATCAATCCGCTGCCAGTGTGTACTGTAGCATATGTGTATAGGCGGTTCATGGCAAAGTGATCACATTTGCGGACGTAGTTACTTTTTTCCTTTCGGCCTTTTTTTTATCCTTTAACAGCCTTTTTAAAGTAAATGTTGCCAAGTAAGTAATAAACACAGTGTGTATATTTCAACGCACCCGAAATTTCACGTCTAAGGATAAAATAAAATATATTTACTGACTGATACTATTCCGATTGAGAAGGCTTTCAAAAATACTCACTTTACAGTGAACAGCCTATAGTTATGGATAATATTTGTTTCGTAATATTGATTTCAAAACTGCCCACTTCACCGCGAAACAGCCTTCGGCGTTGTTGCCTCTCTACCTCCGTTGGGGATCGGGGTTAAATTCTCGGAGCGGGACGTTCGAATCGTTTCAAGCATGGTTGTGATGGGAGTAACTCACATCAATACTGCGTATTCATTGGCGTAACGTCACACAGAGCGCGTAAAATAGAATACGGACCAACGACGAAAGAAAGGCAAAGGCACTATCCGTTCTTTAAGTAGCACCTGCCGCAAAATTTTAAAGCGAATAAATATTTAGTTGTTAGCTGAACTTATTTGAAACGCCAAAAACGACCGAGCGAGGTCGTGCAAGAGGTAAACCACTCGCCTCGCATTCGGGAGGTCCCGAGGTTGAATCCCGGTCCAGCCGTCCAGATTTTGGTGGAGCAGGGTTTTACGAAATCAAGTCAAGCGATTACTGAGATGGTTCCTTAATATACTCCCTGTCTCCTGATAGTAAATATGTTCCCCTACTTACACCTTGGCGTCGTTCGGAGACACTCAAAACATCACTAAAAATAGGAATGTCTTATTCACGTATTGTTTACCAAATAGTTATTATTATCTCACGGGACAACATTCTGCAAGTTAGATAACTCCTGTTAAACAGTGTAACTACTTTATAAAAATGTACTATCTCATATGTCACGCAAGACAATACAGTGACGGGTTACTCAATTTTCCGTACGTTTAACTCGATATTACAACAAGAAGTAACTTCATATTTAACCCTAACATTGTATTTGTAATTCACGTATTAGGGGTTTTTGTTTTGAAGGACATTACACGCCGTTACAAAAACTTATTTGGAAAGCAGCCATTACTCATTTAGGGTTAGCAACTTCATTCTCTCAAATTTCAGCGACAAGTCGAAAACTGTAAAAAAAAAACGTACTGATATAAAATGTCATAAATATATATGTACTTCGAAATAAAACCGTTGTTATCTTCGGAATGGAATAACAAAGATGTAGAAATAACTCGTGTTATCTATCCCATCCATTCCACCAGAAAGCCAGAACCAGATAGAGTGAATTCCCTTCCTATACTCCACACGTTTGCATTCACAAGCTATCTCTACGACCAGCTTAAGGCGAGGTCACGCCAGTACTGTGTAGAATTCTGAGCGTGTCTGCAATAGCCTGGCGTCCTGTAGATGGAGGGGGGTGCAACCAGTGAATTGCTATACGTTTAAAACTTATATGTAAACACTATTTTTTTTACCTCAAGTACTCTGGACTTGTGAAAGTGCTAATTTTAATACTCGGGCGAGTAGGCCGCTAGAATGCGCTTAACACACCTTTCAACTTCCTTGTTTTCAAAAAGCTGCCTCGCTGTGAGTTACCACTTTCAACTGATCTTCGTAAAAACACTGCCGTTAATGGTGGAAGCTTGGTTTAAATTTGTTCAAGGTGAGTGAACCATCTTCTTTGTATTTTATGACTTGTTTTTGACCAATTGAATAACATAACCATTTATCACTTTTAATGGTTTGGACTTTGTCAATATAGGTGGTTGGTGAGCATAAGAAATTATTACTTTAGTTCTGCACTGCAATTCATGTATAAATAAGTGCACCAGTTTTGTTCACACCAGAAAACGTTTGCGCGGATTAAGTGAACAATACTGCCAAATATAAAAATTGTAATAAATGATTAACTGGGTAGATATTTTCTTCGTAATAAAATAATTAAATTTAGCAAAATTTGTTGTGATTATTCTTTCGTGGCCAGACGATTCGCTGGCTACACATAAAGTTTGGACACATTCCTAGGAAATTAAGCATATATTTAAATGAAAGTTTTTAAAATTCTGTTTGCAGTTAAACTGACAAATTTTATATGTTTGGGAATGTAACCTGTCTGTTCTAGTTCAGATCAAACAGGTGTATATTTCTTTAAGGTACGAATCTGTAAACTACTTAAATTTTGAATATATAGAGACAGAGAGAGATAGACAGAGAGAGCTTAATATAAACTAAAGTTGAAATATCTTCGCGTTTTTTTCACACTTTTTGATCCGAACCTTTGAAAAATCACCCTCATGTATGGCGTGTTTAGTTATTTCCTAAATATGCCACTAAACACAGGCGTTTTAAATTTTGTTGATTTAAAATTACAGTGTTTTTGGTTGAATTTATATTCAATTTATAGTTTACCTATAAACATTGATATTTCCTTTATAATTAATACGAATAATAACAGTGAGAAAATATGTGTGTTGGTAATGCCTAGTAAGAAATAGTTCTCATGCAAAATGTAATTAAACAGAATGTGCACGAATGCTGTGCGCTGCACCTTTGGTGACATTTTCTAGACAAGGTTAAGCTTTGTTTGCATGAGGCGGATAAATATCCTGGAAGTACAACATAGATGGAAATTCGATTCCCGAATTATTTGTCTTCGGGAGGGGCCTGGTCCATATAGGCCACTACTCTCTTCACTACGTCACTTCTGGTGTCTGCCATTATTATTGAAGTACGCTGTAAAAAATGTCGTACTTTTTACTGATAAATGGTTTGTAATTTTACAAATGTTTGTAACTGTACAAATTTGATCTTGTATTTGATATTTGATCTTGGGTGTGTAGTAGACCCCAATACATGTTTCAACTATACTGACCCGTATCCTTGAGCTCAAATAAAACTAGGGTGAAGTAAATTGTAGTTGCGAGCAAAAATAACCGTTCGAATAACGTAAAAATCCTAAAATAAATCAAATCATTATAATAAAACGACCACAATTTGAAGAACATGCGACGCTATTACTCATTAACAGTTAATGTTGAACTATTACATACACACAGGTGTTTAAAAATGGAATAAATGCATTATTCTTAAACAAATAACTTCACTAGTATTTTGTAGGTATTAAATAACATATTTACTACAAAAAGGTATAACAATTTATAAACCAAATTGGCCTTGTGATTAAGGGTGTGGGATATATATTAAAGAGAAGTGGGTTCTTATCCACATGGTAGCGAGGGTAGGTTTCCTTTATATCGGCAATTATATTTTGGAATAATTTTTTCCTTATTAACTGTTAATAATTTGTCACATTGGTTTTCTAGAAGAAAACATAATAATTTTACGTCCATTTCTCAACAGTGTAAGATGTAAGACAAGTCTATAATTTGCAAAATCTCTGAGGTTTTTTTAAAAAAAAACCCCAAGTTTTTAGTTTTATAAAGTATTTCCTTGGCAGCTGGGTGCGGATTTTGCTTCAATTCGAACCAGAATCGCTGTATTGAATCAAGTTAACTCGCACGCCGTTGCCCTCTTCACTTGCACCGCTCACGTTTTACTCCGGAGCGCAAAGGCCGTCGCGATAACTGCATCGCCAGGGATTAGCGCGTGGTATACGATCGCACGACATTCGATAGTCGAGGAGGGGAGGGGGGAGAATAAAAGGATTAATTGAAGCTGGTAATTCCCGATCCCGGTTCGTTTGAATGATGTCGCGTCCTCGATCCGCAGCTTCCCAATTAGTCGCTTTCGGCTCCACCTGCCGCGCGAGCAAAGCGCGGATGGCAAATCGCTTCATTTCGCTCGCGAGGGAAGTTTTAGTTGCTACGCGCGAGGGGAAATATAAAAAAAAAGGGGGGAGGTGTCGAAAACGGTCGATCATATTTCAGGTCGACGTGCCACATGGTTCATACCGCACGGTGGTTCCTCTGATGTGGAAGTATAGTCCGTTCACGGTTAATTAAAACCTTTTCAGACGCCCTGCTTGAGTTCTATTTTCAGACTATGTATTCCTCCGCCTCGCGCAAAAGAAGTGTAAATAAGTGCACATTTGTACGCCGGAGGGACAACGAACCGCGTTTTTTGCGCACCACGTTTAATAACATTTTGCGTAAGAACTATTTCTTACTAGGCATTATCAGCACACGTATTTTCTCTCCGTCTTTGTTGATATTAATTGTAAATAAAACATTACAATTTAAAAGTTAAATATAAGTAAAAATCTAATTTTACCTAAAAATAAGATACTTTTATGTTAACAGAAATATAAAACCACTGTAACACATGGCAAGTTTAGGAAACTATCAAACATCAAAATCAATTTTATTTCAAAGGTTTTGATTCAAAAAGTTTTAATAAAATCTTGAATATGATATGACAGGTTTGGCGAGGATCTGGAAACGGTCCTTGCATCTGATTGGCCACTGCGCGATGCGAAATTCCCCCCATTGGCTGGGCTGCAGACTGTCAAGTACGTTACCAGGCGATGATTGGCGAACAGCTTCAAGACACGTTGCCTGTCAGTGACGCCAACTTACCGGCATGTACGGCTGGAGTTCGCGGAGTAAGCGTTTTTATTCTTAACCCCCTCACTCAAACGATAATAGGGGCCGCGGTGGCACAGTAGTTAAATTACTTGCCACCCACTTAGGCGAACCGGTTTAGATTCCCGACGGGATCGCCATGTACCGGATGATGCCACTGGTCAGCTGGTTTTCTCGGGGATCTCCCGTTTTACTCTCCCTTTCATTCCGACACCGCTCCATTCATCACTTCACTTCACGACTATCAGCTCCCAAGACCTCCATTTTAAGGGCACTGCCTGCTGGCTGGCAGCTGCAAAATTTAAATAGGAAATCCTATATTGAGGAAATTTCGCCTCAGTGCGTTAATTTTAAATATCGTCTTTTCAAGCAAACTGTATTCTTTACGAATTTTTTTTGGAGAAGTTATCTACAGCGGAGATGTTTCCTTAATGTACAAAAAAAAAGAGCGTACTGAAAATTCACCTTTTTTTTTTCGGCACCATTCCTTTACTTCTCGACATAATCGGCAAAATTTATTGAAGCGTTTTCCAAATCGTTAAATAACGTTTTCCGTTCCCTGGCGATAGATATGGTTCATTTCATATAAGAAGGCCACATTCTGACAGTCAGTGAATGGCAAATTGATGTATTCAAAACAAAGAACGTGCCATTTACAAAATCCTGTATCAGCTGATGCACGAACGAACACAAATTAATATTACGTTGGCTATTCTGAGAGCAGTGCCGGCGCACATCAGACAAGCAGAAAATACGCGGATGAGAAAGTGTTCGTAGATGAATTAAAACATTTTATTTTACGTGGTCGTAAAACAGCAGTTTTTTAGTTTTAGAAACGAATCTTCGTGATAAAATAGTAATTTGTAGGTGTTCAAAATGTACTGGCGTCCTGCTTGTCAAGACATTTCTCCACTTCGTCTTCCACTTCGTCGTCGCTGGGAAATCGGCGACCTGTTGTCCCAGCGCGACGCGACGGGCGGAGCTGGGGAACGATAATGCGAGGCCTCGCGTCGCTCGCACAGCAACAGCCTTACTGCGCACCTCGCATTGGCAACGTGTTAGTCCACCGCACCTCCAGGACTTGGCACCTTTCGACTTTCATCTGTTTCGCAACACGGAGAAACATCTACGGTGCGATTCTTTTTTTTTTTTTTCGTTCAGATGAACAACATGTAAAAGCATCTGCTGGAAAGAATCTATCTATCTGTCAGACCGAAAAAAGGATGCAATCTTAAAAAATAGCTGTAACGTTACTCCTGTTCATGTAATCTTTATTCAAATTGTTTAGTCTCTAGCAGTTTTCCTGGGGGAAAAAAAAAATTAAAAGTTTCAACAGCTGACAGCAAAAAAATGACTGGCTTGCATTTATACACAGCCGGTAGCAAATCTATCATTAGACACTCACCTACAAAAAAATAGGGGAACTTACATTCTGACTTAACCTCGTATTTTCCGCGTTTCAGGCAGAGAAGCGTGGGAGCGATAAGGACTGTAATGCCATGCGCAACAAGTACGCCATCGCCGCTGGGTGCAAGGCTCTGAACTGGCGTGCAGTGTTCTCATGGTGCTGCGAGTACAATCAATTTCGAGGTCGCTTCACACTTTTCTGAAGCCCTGATAAAGTTGCGCTACCATGACATTCCTCTGCCTCGTGCAAACTAAGCTTTTAACCAAGTCTAGAAAATTACACCAAAAGGACAACGCACCGAATTCGTGCGCGCTTAATTGTAACGATATTTTACATGAGAACTATTTCTCACTAGGCGCTACCAACATACGTATTTTCCCACTGCTTTTCTTAAAATTTGTTATAAATTAAATGTTTTAATTTCTAAATGAAATATATGTAAAATTTCAATAAAATGAAAAATAAGATAATTTTCTTTTAACAGAGGTATGAAATGCTTGTTATACATAGCATATTTATAATATAAGAAAACACGTCATACATGGGGTGGTTTTTAAAAGGTTTATTTCAAAAAAGATGAAGAAACCGCGAATAGACTATAGCTAGGGGCGGTGATATTTCACGAAAAGATTTCGAGACAAGATACAGTCCGAAGCAATATAGGGTTGTCCAGCTTCTTTGATTGGCTAAAAAATGTTCTGGCCCGTGTTAACCGTTTGCGCACGAATCACGAAGGTTCAGTGTCGGAGTTACTTAGTCCCGAGTGGCTTGGTCGAAGACGGACACGGCACCAGCAGCCAGTGGAGGTATAACAACAGCTGAGGTGTGTATATAGTATTGAAGTCTACTGTGTACTCCGATTTTTACGCGAAAAGTCACTGGCTCTACCTATAACTATGAGACCCTCAACTGTGCCACTATTATTTTATTAGTGGGAAGTATGTGGCGAGGCTCCTTGCAGGGCCCTTGAGTATTTTTTGTATGTATCTGATATGTGCATTTTGAGATACAGCGCTTTACAAGGCCTTTTTTAGCCATACTGAAGTGCTCTGAAATATGGTGTTTGTAAAATACCTGACGTCTTGAAAGCACTCAAGAGGCGTCGTCTGAAGTGTGTGTTCTTTTCTTAGATGAGCACATTGGACTCGTGTTTAATAGTTTCGTGGGTAAACGTGTATTCAAAACATACTGCATCGCAGTTCAAGCGCCAGATGGATAGGACACTCATAAATCGATGTCCGTTTTGATATAGCTCAAGTTAGATCGGGACTTGAGTAAGGGGCGAAAGGAGTTTATAAGAACACTTTCTTGCATGTGATTTTCGCGATAACCGATGGACAGTTGTTCGATCTTAGCCCTCATAGACGCTATAAGCAGTTTACGGTAAAATGAGCGCTTTCGAAAGGCCTGCTCAAGATCTACTTGTACGCCCGTTACGTATTCTTCCGCCATACATAACCTTAACATTTCCATGGACCTCATCGCTTTATTCACATGTCGGTCAGGTAAAACTATAATAATATTATAGAAGTAAATATTTTACAAATTTGCTCATTCTTACTCTTATACGCATTAATAGGCTAAAACAGAAATTAAAATAAATCTTTCCGATGTTTCCAAATTTTTACGTTACATTTTTAATTCGACGTTAAGACGTGGAACTACTTTCCCTCCGACGTTACCAACTTTACTGGGCGCATGCCTGTCCGCGTAAAGGCAGTTCACGATAAAGTGAGCACTTTTTACTTTTGAAATCAACCTTTGAAAAATGTCACTGCCTCTGCCTACGTATACTTTAACGGGCACACTGACTGGCGCGCGCCCAGTAAGGTTGGCAACGATGGAAGGAAAGTAATCCCATTTCTTAACGTTGAATTAAAAGTGTTAAGGTAGACATTTGTGAATACTAAAATGATTTCTTCTGCTTTCATTTTCTTAACGCATACTGGTGTAAGAATTAGCACGTCTGTAAAAGATTTACGTTTGTGATAATTTCGCAGTTTTCACTTGACCAGCGCATGAATAAAGCGACGAGGCCTATGTCGATGTAAGTTTCAGATATGATGGAAGAATACACTATATGCGCACAAGTAGATCATAAGCAGGGCTTTCAAAAGTGCTCAGTTTACCGTGAACAGACTACGAACCATATTTTTTAATGATTTATAAAGAATATTTTTAGAACTGAAATCTATATGATTCTTCTCGGGTTCTAAATCACAGAGCTCTTAAATAGTTATCAGCGGAATGTTTTATTGCTCTTAGAGCAGAACTTTGTGAAGTGTTCTCGTGAGATACCGTGGGAATCATGCCGGGCTATGCCGCTGGTCGGTGGGTTTTCTCGAGGATCTCCCGCTTCCCCCGCCCTTGCATTCCAGCGCTGCTCCATTCTCACATCATTTCACACCTCTCGGCTTTCAAGACATCGTCATTAGGAGCCACCCAAACATCTTAACTCAACTCCCATAGGCAAAAAAAAAAAACGCACCTTGAATAATTCAGTTTTTACCAAAAGTGTAAGACCACCCCGTCATGAAAATGAATTTGATATTACAAAGGAATTTTACATACATACCACTCAGTACATTATCGAACTGTTTCTAGCATACGTTCTACAAATATTTTCAGTTGCAGGTGACACCTCCTGTAGCTTTACGACACAAACATATTGTTAAGCGTACTGCAGATAGTTACGTTTATGTGTATTGTAAAATACCTCGAGTTCATTGCAATTCGTCTGCTCGTTCCGTTCTTGTGTACCGTCTCAGTTTTCTTACTCACCCGTGTTTTGTACAACAGGCTTAAGCATGTACAGCAAGTAGCATTTATTGTGAAGTTACTTACAGTAGTAAAGATAATTTTTTNTTGTACAACAGGCTTAAGCATGTACAGCAAGTAGCATTTATTGTGAAGTTACTTACAGTAGTAAAGATAATTTTTTTTAATTACTCATTTAAAAACCAGATTACAACCCAATGAAGAATAAGGATATTTTAAAATTATTTTTAAAAAATTGTTTTCTTTGCAGCACTAAAAATTTTTAATTTGGCCCGAGTTCATTGCCTTTAACGTTTTAAGACCACTGTCACGTCGTGTGATAATGGCTGGTGGTCTTAAACGTTTGGTAGAAACTGTAATTTGCTAAGAGATGTCTTGGAGCCGGCCGACTCGAGTATTCTGCAACTACGTGCGGCAACAGCTGGTTGTTTTCGTCCGGACGCTCGACGCGTCCTCGTCAGCATTCAAAAATATCGCGGAGACGTACGGCGTCGGCCGCTACGGCCAATTACGCGCGCGCGAGTAAAAAAAAAAAAGAAAAAAAATTTCGCTGCTTAGCGCCAAGAACCTTGACATAAATCTGCAGGAGACGAGAGGAAAAAAAGGTTGAAGCGTCGGTCACTGCCAGCGTAAATCTGTTCGTCTCGCGCCCAGCAGGTGCACTTTCGGATGCTATATCTCACCCTCTTTACACAGGTGGTGGTTGCCGCTATTGGCGTCTTCGCAACTGCTTGATTACGTCTTTGGTGCCGGCGTGGGAGGTAGATGAACTAAGAGGTTCCGGCCAGCTTCTAAGGTAGGAGGAATGGGTTGGAGAGATTTGGGCGGCTCTTGGCATCGAGGTCTTGAGAGCCGATGCGGGTGGAGCGAGGTGAGTATGGGAGGGCAGCGCCGGAACGCAAAGGTGGGGTAAGCAGGAGACCCCCGAGAAAACCCGTCCATCGTCCGGCACGATCCTCACGTGTGAAAATCCAGGAAGCAGCCCCGCCGGGAATTGAACCCGAGTCGCCTTGATGGCAGGCGAGTTTGGTGTGGCGACTACACTACCACGGTCCCGTGACAGGAAAAGCATAAAAGAAAACTTTTATTATCGTCTTTGAAGTTAAACGGCAAAGTAAACAAACATTCGCATGTTGTTCCCGCTCTCAAGGAAGAGTAGACACGCACGACATATTAAGTTGTTAACTGTAAGGGACACACTTGGCATTCCCCTAATTCATTATTTTATTTTTCTAAAATATACAGTATATATTATATTCGTAATATTACAAATACTAGACTTGCGTTTCAAAATAATGATAAGTGGAAGTTAAATTACACCTTTTTGTTCTCAGAAACAGTTGTGATAACAAAAAAAGTTAGAAATATAAATACTTCTGTGTTTTATTCACGAAAAAGAAAGTCACTGAAAATGGAATCTGTGCGCCTTATGTTATGAACCCACCTTATTTACCGCACCATCTGTTTTATTTGTATAAGTCCGATTACTTCATGGTGCAAATTTCGCGCTATAACCTGCTGCACTTCACGCTGGCATTAAACGTCTTTAGGTTAATTGTATATTTTTACTGTTGCAGTTGCATAGTTGCAGAATATAACATTTTGCTTTATGGAAGTTTGTGTCAGTTAATGGTCTTACATAACTATAAAATAGTGTTGCACCTTTGAAAAATATCACTACTCATAACTACATGCAGTATATCTTACAGTATACTTGCATGCAGGTGCCTGGGTTAAGTTGGTAGCGAATGATCAAATATAGTTGTTACAAGCGACTTTGTGTTGCGAATATAATTTTTAAATTTTAATGCCATTGAAGTAAGAATTTCGTATTTTGTAAACGTCAGAGTACGAATTTTCATATAAGTAAACTGTTTATATTCCTAACTTTTGTGGATGATGAATGAATAAAGTGATGAGGTCAATTGTAAAATTAATTTTACATATCGCGGAAGGATACAAAATTTGAGTTGAAAGTAGATCCTGAGTAGGATTTTCGTAANGGTAAAATTAATTTTACATATCGCGGAAGGATACAAAATTTGAGTTGAAAGTAGATCCTGAGTAGGATTTTCGTAAATGCTCAATTAACAATGAAAAGCACCTTCATACACAGCTTACACGATAGAGACAGTTTCACCGCCTGTGTTTACAGTTCCATTTCTAAGTACAGTAGAACCTTGTTAAGTCGGATCAATTGGAACCGGAGCCGATCTGAGAAAACGAAAATCCGTGTTGACCGGAGAATGTGAAAAAAAAATCAACAAAAGACAACATGTACAGTACTTACAGTAAATCTCCTTCATAAATATCGAACAAAACACATCTGAAATACAGCAAACATGCGTTTCTTGTATAGTAAGATTGTGCGCAGAAATTCGAGCAATAACCATGCCTGTAATTCTCGCAGAAATTGCGTATTTAATAACTTAAAAGTTTAATTTTAAGTTGTAGCTCTCTTTGGCAAGGCTTCTTAAACTTCGTGTTTTTTTNCGTATTTAATAACTTAAAAGTTTAATTTTAAGTTGTAGCTCTCTTTGGCAAGGCTTCTTAAACTTCGTGTTTTTTTTATAACGTATTATATTATTATTTTAGTTTGGTTGCCTCTAAATCGATTCGGGTTATCCGGAGATCCGAGTTAAAGGGAGTCGACTTATATCGAGATTCTATTAATCGATTCGGGCGTAAAGTGCACAGGAAAAATACTTACGTGACTGCGTTGTGGCGTGTGAAGGTTCGAGAAGATGAGGCGCCTGAAATACCAGGCGACCTTCCCTGAGCACAAAGCCTCCCCACGTCAACTTCCCCGCTGGACGTCTGCCACCGGGGGCTGTAAATCGATGTAGGTATGTAGCGCGGTGGAAGGCGCGAATGAGGTGCTGATGTATTATTACTGCCCTCACGGACGCCTTATATCGATCTCCTGTCGCTACTGCATCTTCTTCGCCAACGTTGCCCGACACTACACTGGCCGGGCCTCCGCATCGATATTTCCAGAATCTGATGAGGCAATTGCTGGCGGTTACAAAGAACATCCGGCCCCTTTTGACTGTCTTAAACCTCTCATTATACACGTAAACGTTTGTTGTAAGAAGCAATTTTAGTTAGGAAACTTTTTATGCGTTTTTTTTCCTACAAAATTCACCCTGTATTTATAATTTTCGTTTATTAATTTTTTATTTGTCATGTTGATCCCATAAGGAATAAAACTCCCTTCGGGATGTAGAATACGTTAGGGTATAGAATCACTAGGCTATTGTCTCATAAATACAATAAGTACACGGTACAGGCGAACACTGCAGAGAACATAGCGATAATACTATAAATGTTACATTTTATAAATTATAACGAGCACAGACACATTAATTTTATATACATTTAATTCATTTAGTAAAGCATAGACCCTTTCCTTTTACCTACTACAAAGCAAAGAATTCTCTTGCAGTTTTAAAGGGTTATTTTAGTGAAATCTACTTTTATTATTTTTAATTGTAATTATATTTTTTTATTAATTATATGACGTGTTTATAAATTGTAGAGATTCATTCCTCTATCACGCTGCAAATTTCTCTGATAAATTGCTTCAAAAGAATTTTCTTAACGATGTTTGAGGGCTTCAAAATAACGTTTACAGCATGCTTGCGATATATTTAAAGTACCATTTCGTCCGCGTCGACGGCGTTTTTTCTTCTCGTATGTAAACATAGTAAGGTCGTGTTTAATAGTTTCGTAAAAAAAAGTATTTCAAACATGTTCTAACGCAGAACAAGAACCAGGTGGGCGTAATCCTTGATCAAAAGGTAGGTTAGGAAGTACTTTTAATATACTGCGTCGTGTTTTAAATACATCCGTACCTCGTTCTGTGGAAAATGAATCACTTGAAACTTCTACGCNGGTGGGCGTAATCCTTGATCAAAAGGTAGGTTAGGAAGTACTTTAATATACTGCGTCGTGTTTTAAATACATCCGTACCTCGTTCTGTGGAAAATGAATCACTTGAAACTTCTACGCTGTTGCTGACGTATGAGGACAGTTTTCCTGGCTCATTAGGTTGGAGGGGGCCGCGGTGGTGAAGTGGTTAGACTGCTCGCCTCCCACCTAGGCGAACCGGGTTCGACTCCCGGCGGGGTCACTCCCGCATTTTCCCATAACGGGACCGTGCGGGACGACGCCACTGGTCGGCGGGTTTTCTCGGGGTTCTCCCGTTTCACCCACCCTCTCACTCCGGGCGCTGCTCCATACTCACCCAAATCTCTCCACCAAACACTCACTCGTTCCAGTTGGAGCCCAGGAAGCACGTGGAATTTTCGCTCGGCCATTCGCCTGCTCATGTCTGCGCCGTCGTGGACGGAAGACGTAAAGACCCAGAGGCGTATTTCGGAGAACCAGAAATTCTCCGCCCTCCCCTGGCCCTGTTGCTACAAAGAGGCGATGATTACAAACATTCCTTAAAACCCGCGGCCTGGAACGAAAAAGACGTTTATCTTCCCCGGCCTTGTCCGAGACACACTGCGTCTTTGGCGGACCTGCAACCCACGGGGCGCCGCTGTCGTGAGGGTGGTATTCAATTATCTTCAGGGACACGCCCCAGGAAACCTGTGTTATTCGAGGAGCTCGCTAGAAACGCGTTGCTCTCACTTTATAGCCAATGCAAGGTTACTTCCAACTTTTCTGAACCCCTGCTAAAATTCAGCCATATAAAAACAAAGCATAATTAAGTCTACAAAACTACACCGTATTTGTGCGCTCTCGATGTCATAACATTTTACATTAGAACTATTTATTACTAGGAAATACTACCACACCTATGCACTGCCTATTTTTTATTCACATCAATTATGAATGTCATAACGAAATGTACAAATGAAATATATGTAAAAAAAAAATCCCAGTTCAACCAAGAATAAAACACTTTTATGTTAATACAAGTACAAAACGCTTGTGACACGTAACATATTTTAAGAAACACCAAACACGTCGTAAAGAGGGTGATTTTTCAAAGGTTTGATTANAATCCCAGTTCAACCAAGAATAAAACACTTTTATGTTAATACAAGTACAACACGCTTGTGACACGTAACATATTTTAAGAAACACCAAACACGTCGTAAAGAGGGTGATTTTTCAAAGGTTTGATTAAAAAAGTATGAACATACTGTGAATAGACTATACCTCTGAGACGCTAAGTCTGCAGCTCTCTCAGAGAATTGGTTGCAATATGGGACGAACAAAGCAATATATACGTGTATAAGTATCGAATATCATTAATTTTTGTTAAACGTTTTATGCAAACTTTTTTTTATGAAAAAAAAATTGTATGCCAATTAATTTTTACNCTGAGACGCTAAGTCTGCAGCTCTCTCAGAGAATTGGTTGCAATATGGGACGAACAAAGCAATATATACGTGTATAATCATTAATTTTTGTTAAACGTTTTATGCAAACTTTTTTTTATGAAAAAAAAATTTTATGCCAATTAATTTTTACNAATCATTAATTTTTGTTAAACGTTTTATGCAAACTTTTTTTTATGAAAAAAAAATTTTATGCCAATTAATTTTTACCTTATTTACAAAGGGAAAAAGTCACAATTATTTCATGACTAAAAAAAAGTATTCTCAGCCTCTTTTGAAATTATTTTGTAAAATAGTGACCTTTAATAAATTTACGCATTAAAATTATTCAACAAAATGTTACAGAAAAATGTGATTAGTTTATAAAACGAAATTATGTCGTTCTTCATTAATATTAAGAATAAGTGACTGAAAAATGTATTTCTTAGGTGAACTTTTGAGAAATTACTGCAAAATATTATCAAATCCTGAATAAATATACTCGTGTTTAATGACTACAAAGCCTTCAACATAATTTAAGTGTAGGGATTTTTTTTTACACCGCAACAAATGGGATCTTGATAAAACAGTTGACACATTTGTGTAGGTGATATTTGTATGTGATCATTGTTTTATCGCCCGCCATCAAATTAAACTGCGTGATCTGCATTATTACTTACTGACACACTGGCATAAACGATAGGGAGGTAAAAAATTTCGTGNCAAATTAAACTGCGTGATCTGCATTATTACTTACTGACACACTGGCATAAACGATAGGGAGGTAAAAAATTTCGTGTGGCTACAAACAGCGGAACCTCTGAACTCCCAAAAAATCTAAATATCCTACAACTGAAGGATGTTAAATATTTTTATTACTAAGGCCACGGCTACGTGAAACTGTAAACTAATTAATTGTGAACATATTCAGCTTTGTATATGGTTGCAGGGCGTCTGAAGTTGTTCTGATCGTCTTTAATTCTTATTCAAAATAATCTAGTAGTGTAAGTACATCAGAGCGACATTGTTGTGATTAGGTTGTTAAACGTCAAGCCTTTGCCTTTGCGATAAGATGGCGGACTTAAGCGAAAATTTGTGTAGTAGTGTAAAGAAAATCCACAGGTAAGTTGCTAAATAATTAGAGAGTTTTACCTTGGTGAACAGTAATTAAAATCGAAAAAATATTAAAAACCTAANCAAATTAAACTGCGTGATCTGCATTATTACTTACTGACACACTGGCATAAACGATAGGGAGGTAAAAAATTTCGTGCGGCTACAAACAGCGGAACCTCTGAACTCCCAAAAAAATCTAAATATCCTACAACTGAAGGATGTTAAATATTTTTATTACTAAGGCCACGGCTACGTGAAACTGTAAACTAATTAATTGTGAACATATTCAGCTTTGTATATGGTTGCAGGGCGTCTGAAGTTGTTCTGATCGTCTTTAATTCTTATTCAAATTAATCTAGTAGTGTATCAGTATCTAGTAGTGAGCATCAGAGCGACATTGTTGTGATTAGGTTGTTAAACGTCAAGCCTTTGCCTTTGCGATAAGATGGCTGACATAAGCGGAAATTTGTGTAGTAGTGTAAAGAAAATCCACCGGTAAGTTGCTAAATAATTAGAGAGTTTTACCTTGGTGAACAGTAATTAAAATCGAAAAAATATTAAAAACCTAAAATTGATATAATATATTAATAAAGAAAATAATTAAAATAATATAATTGTTATAAAATTGTAATCCTACAGCAGTAATGACATACAAATGTAAAAAGAAGTAAGCCGAATGGAAGCATTACAATCGATCGTCGTGTAGCCATGTAAACATGTTTACTTAGTAAGTTTACTTAGCAACTGAACGTGTTTAAATACGGCTACCTAAAAGTGTTCGCACTAACGAGTTCAGCATCTCGTGTAACTGCGGCCTGAATAATTTCATTGCCATTTAGATGTGCCCGGCTCTGTTGTACGGACCCTCTGAGACGCGCTAATACAGACAGCGAACTGGGGGCGATAACTCGACGCTAACGTTCGAGACTGACCAGGCGCGGGACTTGGGCCGAATGAAGTCCTGGCCACAGGTCTTGTGGCCTTGACGACCACGTCGGTAAAGCGGCGTTATCGTAAGGAACTTTTAAGGAGCCGCAGTAGTGTAGCGGCAAGACTACTCTCACACTGTCAAAGCACCTTCTTTGCCAGAACACAAGAATTGTCGCCGCGAAGAAAAAGTTGTTTAAATACGATCCACAGCAAAGTAGGCTTTCCACAAACATAATTTTTGTTTGGTATATATATATATATATAAACAACTGTGATAACCTTGCATTAGGGGTTACAATAGTTCAGCAGACGTCTATGGGGTAATATCAGTTTCACTGTAAAGAAAAAACCCTGATTAGTAAGTAAGAGAGAATTTAACTAATCTTTCAAAATTATATTCACTTAAAAAAAAATAACCGGCATTGCTCCGAGACTCAAACCCACACTTACGCTTTACTGATCAAACGCCCTTTACCAAACAACCCTGCCTTTTTACGTTCAGACAACTTTTGAAGGTCTTCTTTAATGTGTGAGCAATGGTGCAAACTGCAAACCGAAAATTTGTATTTTTTTTTCTTAAATTGGACTATAATTGACCGCGTTATATTTGCAAGGCATTCATGCATTTATACATCTTAATTTCCCAAGGGTTTCGTTTTTAAAAGTTAAAATGTGACGAGGTAACGAATTTAATCATATGAATATTTTGTTCACAGAACTGGCTGGCATGGTGAAACAGAATTGCTACCATAAAAATAATTTTCTATAGTTGCGCACTCATTCTTTGACATGTACTAAATATTTTCTAACAGAATAGTAAACAATTAATTTGGCAAAAATAAACTTATGTTGCATGAAAGGCAAACATGCAATGAAAACTAGAAATTTATTTGTAGTGTAAGTTTGAAATTAATGAATAATAAACAAAACAGACTCATAAATGTCAAGTGCAGTTGTGTCTCACGGCTTTGATGAGCATCTCAGAAAAAATGCAGTAAATTTAAAAAAAACTGTTTGTATTCAACAAAATATTCCGTAGGATGTACTTCAACACCATATATTTTACTGGACAAATTCTAGTTTTATTCTGAGCAGAGGATTTGGGACACTTGGCAAGCCAGCAGGGAAATCAAGAGGTCCAAAAATTTAGATTCTTCCCTTGGAAATAAACTGATTTAAAAAAATTAATTGAATTTAAAAGACGCGACATTTGTACCTGAAGGATACGCAAATGTTCGAACAATTAGCCGTGTTCTGTGCGTAACTGTCACGTAGATTTTAGTGCGATATTTTAATCCCACGGCGCCACCCAAGAAATTAAATTTACAAACAGTACACTCACAGAAATGATTTCCCTGCGGGGGTTGATAAAAGAGGCCAGAATTAAAGCAGGGACGCGACAGACTGGAGAAATTAGTTCATTTACGAACGCCCTTGAGATCGGAATGTTGAGACGAAACCTGCAAGCTAAGTGATCCCCAAGAACAGTAACAGTTTACATATGACTACGCCATAGTTGTGCGTGAAGTCACACACTCTGCCTGTGAATTTCGCGGGAATACGAAGTGTTGGTGTTATAGCTGATGAGTAGGGGCAGTGATATTTCGCGAAAAGATTTCGAGACAAGATGCAGTCCAAAGCACTATAGGATCGTCCAGCTTCTCTGATTGGCTAAAAAATGTTCTGGCCCGTGTTAACCGTTTGCGCACGAATCAAGAAGGTTCAGTGTCGGAGTTAATTAGTCCTGGGTGGCTTGGTCGAAGACGGACACGGCACCAGCAGCCAATGGAGGTGTAACAACAGCTGAGGTGTGTATATAGTATTGAAGTCTACTGTGTGCTCCGATTTTTACGCGAAAATTCACTGGCCCTACTGATGAGGGATTCATTCAGCGCCTTTGAAATGTCATTTCCCTAACTGCTCGCATGTTAATAAAACCTCTTGACCTAGCTACGGCGAAGTTAGCAACGGATTAGTAAAAAAAAAAAAGGAAACCGAGTTTCAACATCACATCGTGATATGGCCACAGAAATTTGTTATTACTATTTTACTGGNCTGAGGTGTGTATATAGTATTGAAGTCTACTGTGTGCTCCGATTTTTACGCGAAAAGTCACTGGCCCTAATGATGAGGGATTCATTCAGCGCCTTTGAAATGTCATTTCCCTAACTGCTCGCATGTTAATAAAACCTCTTGACCTAGCTACGGCGAAGTTAGCAACGGATTAGTAAAAAAAAAAGGAAACCGAGTTTCAACATCACATCGTGATATGGCCACAGAAATTTGTTATTACTATTTTACTGGCACTAGGATAGGAAGCGACTAAAACGTAGCATTAATGCAGTCGTTAAATTTTTCTATTACACTTAAAAAAAAACTTTTAAATACTGATGAATGCGTAATGATCTGGAATAAAAAGACCTATCATGACTTCCGGAATTGCTCAAATAATAGCAAATAAGCCACTACAACGTGGCAGTTCGCCGGTTGGGAGTAAGACCACGTAAAGGAAATCGTAATGAAGTCTACTCCGTGAATCATCGCACGTTTTCAAGCGACAGTAGAAGTTCTGCCTGTTGATCAAGCGACTGAATTGGCCGCACTGGAGTTTTTTTTAATGTGGATTGGCGCCACACTGAAACGTATCAAGGTCTTTGGTAGAGAATTGTGATCGAGAAATGACAAAGATAAAACCGAGTTTTTAAGGCGCCCGTCTACCTGGAACTTTTTCCCACGTTTAGGCCGAGAAGCGCGGGAGCGATAAGGGCGACACTGCCACGCGCATCAAGTACGCCATCGCCGCTAAGCGCAAGGCTCTGAACTGGCGTGCAGTGTTCTCGTCGTGCTGCGTGTACCTATGGGACTTTCAGCGGTGACCATATTATTTTATTAGTGGGAAGTCTTTAGGAAGGTTCAGTGCAGGCGCCTATATTAGTTTTGTATGTATCTGGAGCGTGCATTTTGAGCTACAGCGCCTTGGAAAGGCCGTTTTTTTTTAGCGGTTTTGGAGTACTCTGAATTGATGTTTCTAACGTACGTGATATTTTGAAAGTACTTAACAGCTCTCGTCTGAAGTGTGTGTTCTTTTCGTAGATCAGCACGTCGGACGCATGCTTAATAGTTTTGTTGAAAAACGTGTATTTGGAACACTCTGTAACGCAGTTCAAGCGCCAGTTAGACGGGCGCCTTAAGCTTCCTACAATAGAGTTGGACAATTCGGAGAGCAGAAAATTTTATATTTGCTATTTAAATCAAGGAAATAATATTTGGTTTTCAATCACGCAACTTTGATTTGGTTCGGGTCCAGCGAGGCACGAGTCTTAACTGACACTAAGGCTCCAAATTTACGAATTGAATTAGTATAACGCGGAAGTTCCATGACGGCTTAGGCCAGTGGTTCCCAACCTTTTATGAGGTGTCGCCCCTTAGTGGAAGACAACTCACCCCTGTCGCCCCCCTTCTCTTAATACGGTATACCCTTATTTAAATGTAAGAAACAAGTTGTTGTAAAAATAATAGACTGAATTATTCTGTTAAATGTGTATTTTTATTACTATATACAACAAATAATTAACCAATGAAGATATATACAGAATTCTTCCTCTTATCAGTCTCGTCTCATGAGTTTGAGTTCAATTTAAATTTTGGGTATCTTGTAAACCTGTTGAAGAAACAAATTTTTTAGAATTATTTCAAATTAAGTAAAGAGTGTAATAATTTGGTGGTTATGTGGGTATTTTAAGGCTGATGGCATAAAACCTATTTCTATTTTTTTTTTATTGTTCCCTCAAAAAACTGCTTTTACGATTTTAATGAAATTTATGTATTGTCCTTTTGAACCCAAAATAAATTTCACCCGGACATATTTGTAAATAGTACAGTTCAAAGTATTTTTTCTTTTAGCTACTCACGTTGCTAACCCGTGTACAACAACCATGGAAAGATTACTTTAACAAAGACATCTTCTTAGCTGTGTACAAATACCTGAACTTAAATTGTAGATTGCAGAATGAGAGTAAAAAAGTTGCGTCATAGAATTTTACAAAATGTTTATAATTTCAATTTAATTATTTACCTTTTTAATGGCTCCCTTGTGCTTGGTGGACTGCAGTCAAAGCCTGAATATCCGGCTGTATGTTGGTCAGGTGAAGGCGCAAGTCTCCTTTGGTACAAACATCCAATTTGTTCCTTTGTTTTGTAAGGAGCTGGATGACAGAGCTGAATCCCTTTTCCACTAAATATGTAGATGGAAATGAAATTAGAAGGGATTCAACTATTTCCCACAGTTTTGGATAAGAGTCCATGAGTTTTACCCAGGCTAACTCGTAACCATGCTGCTTAAAAATCATCTTTGCCTCACAGTCATATTTCAGGTCCAAAAACTCTGTCTGCAAAATATGTTCAAGGGTGTCCACCGCGTCAAACGAAAAAGGATCAAAAACCCAATCTGGAATTTTAAGNTGATGAGGGATTCATTCAGCGCCTTTGAAATGTCATTTCCCTAACTGCTCGCATGTTAATAAAACCTCTTGACCTAGCTACGGCGAAGTTAGCAACGGATTAGTAAAAAAAAAAGGAAACCGAGTTTCAACATCACATCGTGATATGGCCACAGAAATTTGTTATTACTATTTTACTGGCACTAGGATAGGAAGCGACTAAAACGTAGCATTAATGCAGTCGTAAAATTTTTCTATTACACTTAAAAAAAAACTTTTAAATACTGATGAATGCGTAATGATCTGGAATAAAAAGACCTATCATGACTTCCGGAATTGCTCAAATAATAGCAAATAAGCCACTACAACGTGGCAGTTCGCCGGTTGGGAGTAAGATCACGTAAAGGAAATCGTAATGAAGTCTACTCCGTGAATCATCGCACGTTTTCAAGCGACAGCAGAAGTTTTGCCTGGTAATCAAGCGACTGAATTGGCCGCACTGGAGTTTTTCTTAATGTGGATGGGCGCCACACTGAAACGTAACAAGGTCTTTCGTAGAGAATTGTGATCCAGAAATGACAAAGATAAAACCGAGTTTTTAAGGCCCCCGTCTACCTGGAACTTTTTCCCACGTTTAAGCCGAGAAGCGCCGGAGCGAGAAGGGCGACACTGCCACGCGCATCAAGTACGCCATCGCCGCTAAGCGCAAGGCTCTGAACTGGCGTGCAGTGTTCTCGTCGTGCTGCGTGTACCTATGGGACTTTCAGCGGTGACCATATTATTTTATTAGTGGGAAGTCTTTAGGTAGGTTCAGTGCAGGCCCCTATAGTAGTTTTGTGTGTATCTGATGCGTGCATTTTGAGCTACAGCGCCTTGGAAAGGCCGTTTTTAGCGGTTTTGGAGTACTCTGAATTGATGTTTCTAACGTACGTGATATTTTGAAAGTACTTAACAGCTCTGGTCTGAAGTGTGTGTTCTTTTCGTAGATCAGCACGTTGGACGCACTCTTAATAGTTTCGTTGAAAAACGTGTATTTGGAACACTCTGCAACGCAGTTCAAGCGCCAGGTAGACGGGCGCCTTAAGCTGCCTACAATAGATTTGGACAATTCGGAGAGCAGAAAGTTTTATATTTGCTATTTAACTCGAGGAAATAATACTTGGTTTTCAATCACGTAACTTTGATTTGGTTCGTGTCCAGCGAGGCACGAGTCTTAACTGACACACAGGATCCAAATTTACGAATTGAATTAGTATAACGCGGAAGTTCAATGACGGCTTAGGCGATAAGTAACTGCACACTACAAACAATTGTAGTGGTGCTTCATTCTCCAGGAATGTATGAGAATGTTTTCTTCGCCACACTTGAAAAAAACGCCGTTAACTCACCAGAGTCTGTAACAGGAAGTATTACACAAATGTCAGCGACGATAGCAAATCTTAAAATGTTTATGTAATCTGCACCAAAGGGGCTTGTCATTTAGAACGTAAGTTGAGCTACAATTCATGCCGATCGTCTTAGTAATTACCTCTGAATTACTAATTTCTTTCGACTACACGATAACCTAGACGCCTCTTTCCTGTGATAACTGTTGCAGATAGTTTAACAATTTAACAATGTTTATATGAGTCCAGGATTGTAACACCCGTTCTGAAATAAAATTCAGAATAGCATGTCGTCACATTTATAAACATCTTGAGTTAACTCGTGCTTGTTGTTAAAAAAAACACGTAGCGATAAATTCATTACGATTTGTTTATGTGCTAGACATTCAAGACAGATTAATAGCGAATAATTTATTTCATTCTGCGCCTAAGCGTAGCGGTGGGTTGTCTGCTCCCTACTAAACAGCACTGTGGCACGCACAAGTTAATGACTTAATAAATATTCCTGTTTTTGGATTTTGATCTCTTTACGAAACGTGGCTTGGGTATTTAAATAATCTTCAGGTGCGAAACGACCACCTAGGTATTTGTAAAGCACACTGATCATTTGTAAGTTTCAAATGCATAGAAGTAAATTTTTTCACTGTTAATTGTTTTTAATATACTTCAGTAAATAATTGCTAAATGTGACCTTCATATAACATACTATTTTGGCTCAAATTCTGCGTAACTATCGCTGTTTTAAACTTAAAGTAAAATATTCCTGGTGTTGGAACCCCCTGGACTACCACTTTATAGGTAGCCATCTGTGATTCTCTTTGCGGCATACCCGAATGACGAAGGCTGCCAACACTTATATTAAACAACCTTCATAACTGCTACCCAAAATGACGACTTGTGTGAGTGAGGTTACTATGGCGTCACCTTATTGTTATGGGTTTGAATCCTCGAGGGTTCATGGATGAGTGCGTGTGACAATTTGACAATTTTACATATTACTCTAGGTCAAGTTTATTTTGCTTTCTACCAGCACTTAATTAGTACCCAATTTGCCTACCGGGATGCACACTAGCATTATGCTACAAGGGTATTAGGGTATTAACCAATTTATCATTTTATTGTATACTAGCTATACCCACGGCTCCGCTCGCGTGGACTACAGAATTATTGTTTAGGTTTTTCTTTGATAAATATTACGTTTTTAATGGGGAAACAACAGCTTAAATTTTACATATTGAGAAATTAAATGTTTCCATCTTTAATGGTTTAGACAGCGTATTGCAAGAGAGCGCGCTGGCGGCAAACTTTTTTCCGGCTTGATTTTCTATTATCAAACTTTACGTAATGAATGAGATATTTTCTCGGGATAAAAAGTAGCCTGTTTCACTTCCCGGCCTTCCAACTATCTCTGCGCAAAAAATTACGTCAATCCGTTGTTCCGTTGTGACGTGAAAGAAGAACAAACACACTTTCGCATGTATAATATTAGTTAGGATACGGATAGAAGATTTTGTTGCGTTAACTGGGTTAAAAATATTTTCACTAATAAAAGGAACAAATATTTTAGGTCACAAAATATAATATTTAAAGTATTTTGTTTTAATAAAATACAAATTATTTTATACATTTGTATATGTAATTATAACACTTAAAGAATATAAATTGAATATTTAAGTAACGCAATTTAAATTTGCGAAACAAACATAACGTGGCCTGCTTGACACATAATAAAGATGCATAATTTTTAACTGTGCAAGCTATTGTTCCCCGAAGCCTGGGAAAGGGACACATGGAAAATTAATGCACTGAAATCCAGGTCTGTGCGGAGCGTGTATGAAACGGAACGATGGCTCTCCAACTCATGTGACAAGTATCCCAAGTGTTGTTGAAACGGCGAACAAAGAGAAGTGTCATCCTGTCGTGTGACGAAGACATGTGTGAACTACAAAACCCACGTGCTTTTGCTCTGGTGGCAAATTTGTTTTGCACATATCGTAACCAAAAAAAAAAGGAATAAATGAACTATGTTATGAACTTCTCGACTTTTACCACAGAGTACTGCAAACGGACGCTATAAAAACTTGCTGTGAGAACAATACAGGTCGGCTGCTATTTAATGAGCTTGTTTATTTATTTTGTTGTTGACTAAAACCCACTTTGAAATGAAACTTCTATTGTAGATGCAAGCATGATTTTATTGTTCAGAGATTAATTACTCTTTTGACTTTGCAGAACACTGTTTGCGTGGAATGTTTTTAAAATAAAGTTTTTATCTNTCTATTGTAGATGCAAGCATGATTTTATTGTTCAGAGATTAATTACTCTTTTGACTTTGCAGAACACTGTTTGCGTGAAATGTTTTTAAAATAAAGTTTTTATCATCGTAAACTATTATGTCCATGTTTCATGATATGTTCCTGTCTTCGCAAGGATATCGCAGTTCATGAAGTTTTTCGTCCAATGATTTCTTTGTATATTGGTCTATGTGTGTATAACGTATATAACGATTTTGTGTAAAAGTCCGAAATAGTTAGATTTTTGAGCTAGCTATTGTTCACCATGTCTATTACACGTGCGATTTTCTGTTTAATTTTTCATACATTTTCCATTTGAAATTACTATTACTTTATATATCGTGGTATTTGATTTAATGAATGACATCTCTCTAACACAAACACTTTTGTGATCATTCCATTTATTTCAAAAGGAACGTTACAGAATTACTGTTTTCTTTTTTGTGTGAGTTATTTTAAAAACTAGCCTGCGTGCAATTATTCTTCGAAATATATTCATACACGCTGTTTAAGTAATATTCTCCATTCTGCTTTTTATTCGTGAATCTGAATACCATCATTATAATTGATTTCTCAATGACGCTCGAATGGATAATTCATATCCAAACAACATTTAGGCGTTCCGTATGTTCTTTCTTCACGAGACATGATTGTAAACCGGAGGGGAGGTTTCTAAAACAAATAGACATCTACCATCTCCCTTTCAATAAAACAGATTACAATTATTAAAATAAATACTTCAAATATTCATAATACGTTATAAATATGCTTCGGTGTCCTGAAATAATTTTCGTAGTTACGGGAAGTTCGCTAATATCGAATATCGTTTTTTGTGTCAAGTGGAAAACGAATAACAACCAGTGATTTAAACAAGGGAAACTCAATTATATTCAGTGATCTGTCCACTCTAAAGCTGAAACATTGAGAGTTGAACCAAATCAGTGAAAATGAAGAAAACTCAGCAACTGATATAATCAATGCCTGATAACTAATTAATATGGTGGTTGAATTTCACTGATTTATTTGTGATTTCCACTGAATGTTGAGAATTCCGCCGCCATAAGTCACTTAGTCACAGTTCATTTGCTAATTTTTCCAGTCGACAGAAGCTTGTCAACTGACTTTTAGTGAATGTTATTTCACTGATTGATAGCAGTGATTCGGGCTTAGAGCGTGGAACTCGTTCACGGGAGTAATCCTCGGGGCGTTCGCAGATTGGTTTCAACGTTAACTGGTACCGTTTTACGTTAATATTATTCGCAGTTAAGTGATTACGAGTGCCCAACATCACAGTTGAAGGACTCGCCAGTAAAGTAGCAAGAAATTAATTTCTAATCCGTTATTACTTTAACTGAACAGTAGTTCACGACAGATGTGGCACTTTATAATTAATTAACAAGTCAATTTATGATTAGCGAACGCACACCTGAAAACAGTTGGTGATTTTACTAGCCGTTACTTACCTGTGTGTCCTCCTTACAGAATATCGTCTACTGTGTTTTTGTGCATATGATATTACTGATCCAGCAATCATTCAGAGCTTGCAGGACAAAAAAGTTTGCTAATAGCATGATTATATAAACGTAAAATTAAGTATTCTGCAAGTTAATCGCACGAATATTACTTGTCTAGGTGAATTAAATAATAAACTTTTGGATTAGTTTCAGGCGTCATTTAGGTTAGATGTAGACAAAGTAGGCGACACAAAAATACCGGTATTGCTGAACATATAAAACCCATATCATACTCCTCCCATGCATAGTAACATGGTGATATGTAAGCCGGCAGGTTCAATGCAACGAACAGTGTTCTGGTGAGGGCCATGTCCCCACAGGTCATAGGACGAGAGAAGTGTGAAATTACGAGTACCATACAAGGTTTTATTTTTCTCGTAGAACTCAGGACAGAAAATGAGCTGAAAGACGTAGAGAGTTGATTGCTTCGCTGGCAACTGTCCGAACATCGTCTTCATAAACCGAGGCAATGTCGTGAAAACAAATCGCAATAGATGAGTTTATTAATTTTAAAAAAACATGAAAAAGTTGCACAGAAAAGAAAGACGTTTTATCCAATCGATTTTGCGTCAGCGTTATGTATTTTATTGAATCAACAGGCATTTGTACATAAAATATAAATACGAAATGAAAAAAAATGTTATTTTCCTATTTGCAAAAGAAGAGATGTGTATAAAAATGAAAACATTATTTCTGCAAAAAAAAAAATTCAATTTCTCGCTACTTTTTCAAATTTCTTCGAATAATATTTCAGAAAAATGGAAGTTTAATTCTAATTTGCATATAAATATATATATGATTCCAATTATCTCATCACGTCCGTGAATTCAGTTTGCTATAAAGTGTTTATCCCTATCCCGAATCCCTGACAGCAACGGTGTTGATTTTATTATGCATAGGTTTGTAATAAAGAGAAGAAAATTCATAAAACTATTTATATTACTAAGGTAAACTAATTTTTAAAACCAATTGCATACTGTAGGTCACGCAACCTTCACCTGATCTCATTTTCGACCGGGCGGTGTACCAGACGACGGGAACCATGCTTTTATGTGTTTGCTTTACATCGCATACGAAGAAACGTCAAAGCCACTTTTATTTATAAACTGAGTATTCACTAAAATCACATTAAAATAAATCTAATTTTCGAATGAAAATATATGGAAATTCACGCTCTCTTGATGACAGTATTTGTGAAATTCAATAACAAACAGTGATTTGCAACAGGGTAATTCACCGTGACTCAGAAAAAATTCTCTGGAAAACTTGTGAAACTGGGTCACTAGTAATCCGCAGGCTTTGGCAGTCTGCAGTGACCCACTTTCCGTTGACTGGTTTGAATTTCCGAAGACAATTTAACGTGTAGGTAAAAATTATTCCGAGTAAAATTAAGGCAAAATTAAATAAATATAATACTTAACGCAGAATCATATTTTAATCGTGTATTGCCAATCTTCGAGTTGCCAGGGGCCGCGGTGACTGAGCGGTTAGACTGCTCGCCTACCATCAAGGCGAACCGGGTTCAGTTTCCGGCCGGGCAAACTCCCAGATTTCCGCAAGTGGGAATCGTGCCGGATGATGCCGTTGGTCGGCGGTCTTTCTCGGGGATCTCCCGCTTCCCCGGTCCTTGCATTCCGGCGCTGCTTCATTCTCACCTCAATTCACCCTCTTCGTTCCTCAAGACCTCGTTGACAAGAGCCACCTAAATCTTCTCAACTCAACTTGTAGTTGTTAGGCACCATATTTAACAGGTATGATGAAGTTGGTATCTCCCGACAAATTTGTAAGTGGAAGTTCGTAAATTTATAAAGGAGAGTATATTCAAACATTTATTTTGGTGAAACAACTGATATGTTGTGAATGTGCACATATGTAGTAAGATGTTGGCTACAGGGCTTATCAATTATCCGCTATAAAAAATTAATTTTCCGAAACCAGGTTGGGTGAAAAAGTTATAAATACTTGTACACGCAGTTCTACCAACTGTTTTCAGAACAGTTACCGGCTCTAACCGCCTCAGGGTGGGATTTTCGAGGCATGCTCGGACGCTTGTATTCGTGAAATTTACCTGTTTCACGTGCGAAAGTAATATGTGTTTGACGGATAGAATCAATAATACGTTAAGGGCGATACTACCGCAAATGTCAAATATCTAAACGCATTTACGCACAGCGCATTGTAGTGACGTACATAATTGTTATGCAGCATATAAACAATCTCGTGAAATAGCATAGTAATAAACAAATATTACTTATTTTCCACTGGCATGTAGTACGATGGAGTTTATGAAAATGATATTCGTCAGACAATTTTTGATAGTAAGGGGAAAACGTGTAATTATATGATAGGCTTATTAACTAGTACATGAATAAATCCCAAATCCCATGTTACTGCTATTAAACAACGCACGATAGGGTATCAGCCAGAAGTGTCCGAAACTCTACATATGAAACGAGTTCATGACGAAATCACTGACAGTAATTGTACACAATACAGCAAAGCATTACTCTATATTTCGGTTGGTATAATTTTGTTTTTAAATAATTTAGTTTACGTTGTACAAAAAGGTAAATCGCCAAGATAATAGCTACGTGTAGTACGGCGACACAAGATTAAAATTCAAGTTTTGCTTTTTTAAGGTATTCCGTTACATTGGGGGGGGGGGGCAATCGGGAGATGGCTANACCGGCTCTAACCGCCTCAGGGTGGGATTTTCGAGGCATGCTCGGACGCTTGTATTCGTGAAATTTACCTGTTTCATGTGCGAAAGTAATATGTGTTTGACGGATAGAATCAATAATACGTTAAGGGCGATACTACCGCAAATGTCAAATATCTAAACGCATTTACGCACAGCGCATTGTAGTGACGTACGAAATTGTTGTGCAGCATATAAACAATCTTGTGAAATAGCATAGTAATAAACAAATATTACTTATTTTCCACTGACACGTAGTATGATAGATTTTATTAAAATGATATTCGTCAGACAATTTTTGATAGTCAGGGGGAAAAAAACGTGTAATTATGATAGGCTTATTAGCTATTTTACATTAATAAATCCCAAATGCCATGTTACTGCTATTAAACAACGCACGATAGGGTATCAGCCAGAAGTGCCCGAAACTCTACATATGAAACGAGTTCTTGACGAAATCACTGACACTAATTGTACACAATACAGGAAAACATTACTCTATATTTCGGTTGATATAAAATTTTGTTTTTAAATAACTTAGTGTACGTTGTGCAAAAAGGTAAATCGCCAAAATAATAGCTACGTGTAGTACGGCGACAGAAGATTAAAATTCAAGTTTTGCTTTTTTAAGGTATTCCGTTACATTGGGGGGGGGGGGCAATCGGGAGATGGCTAGGATGGTGAGTGAGAGAAGAGATTTGGGCGGACCAGCGCCTGAATGGAAGGGCAGGTTTTTAAGGCCCGAAGGCCAGCACACCCTCCATCCTCCCGCACTGCAACTGCACTCTGATTAGTAAGGCAGTGCACGGCACTTTCTCCTCTTGTTCTCTTCGGGCCATTCACTTTTCTTACTTGCAGTAACTCGGTATTCTACCGGTTTACTCTTTAAAAACCTGTCCTCCTCGCCAATCAAGAGTACTCCGACTTACACTTGTTGAAGCCTTTACCTGAGTACCCTTTTATGCGTCATCAGAAATTCGCCGATTCCATTTATCAAAATCCTCCAATCTTNCCTTTTTTGCGTCATCAGAAATTCGCCGATTCCATTTATCAAAATCCTCCAATCTTCTACAAATTTTGGTGGCGAATTCACTCCACATCTTGTATAGTTGTTTGTCGTCCATTATACTTCTAGCTTCCAAGTGGATGCCCAACTCTTCAGTTTTCTCTCTGAATGAGTATCTCAGATCTTCTGTTTTTAGGCAGACCATTAACACGTGCTGTGCGGTGTTATCAACACCGCGGAATGGAAGGGCAGCAAACGGGAGTACCCCGTGAAAACTCGCCGATCAGCGGCATCGCCCGGCACGATTCCCACGTGCGAAATTACGGGAGTGACCCGGCCGGGGATTGAACACGTCTCACCTCGGTCGGAGGCGAGCAGGCTAACAGCTCAGCCACCGCGGCTCGGCTGGATAAAATGTAACAACTTCGCACACATCCATCACCCTAGGAGGTAGCCTAGGGAAACATTTGTCGGGAATAATTTATCTCTTTCTAAACACTGGCGAAGGGTAAATTTCAACGGAGTATTTTCTCGTGCAAAGAAAACTCAGAACAAAAAAACAGGACTGTCAACTCCAGGTCCACGCGTATCTCTCGTAAACGCAAATCACAGCGAGCGCGCACGCATTTCTGTTACGTGGCAAATCCGTCTTCCTCGTGCGTGGCGTGTCGGCTGTTATTCGGCGTGCGAGCTGTTGTCGACGAAGACTGTACCCACGCGGGTGCGTGTGGGGGGTTGGAAAAGGGAAATTGTGTACGTGAGGGAGGGTTG
>NQII01004758.1:65720-139942 GCA_002778355.1 Clitarchus hookeri | reverse complement strand
TGGGCGAGAACAACAGCTCGCAACAAATTGCCATCTCGTATCGTACACAGCTGCGCCATTTGGGGGCCTGTAATCCCAGCAGTTTCCATAATCAAACATTATTGCTACACACGAAATTTGAAAATCTTACGTAGCCTGGTCCACTGACAAGGGAGGTGGGGGGGGGATTATTCTGTATGTCATTCTTTTAGTTAATCACGTTCTGGCGTTAATACGATTTTATAATCAGTCGGACGCCTGGGGTACAGTATATTCGCGGTATCTTCGCACTTTTTAAATCAAACTCCATTGATAACGTGCTTGGTGGTTTCTCTAAATATGCCACGTTTTACAAGCGATTTATACTTCTGTTAACATTTAAGTACCTTATTTTTGGTTAAATTGAACATTTTCTTATATTCGGTCTGTAAATAATAATCTAAAAGTTTGTAATTAATAAAAATAAAAATAGAGAGGAAAGAGTTGTGTTGGTAATGCCTAGCAAGAAATAGTTCTTATGCAAAATTTCATTGCACTGAGTGCGCACGAATGCGGTGCGTTGTCCCTTTTGGTGTAATTTTGTAGAATTGGTTAAGCTTCGTTTGTATGAGGCGGAGTAATATCGAGGAATTAGAACTTTAGCAGGGCTTCAGAAAAGTTGGAAGTAGCCGTGAATGGATTATATCAGGACGGAAGCGACGATGTAACGTCTACAGGTTGATGCATTCCGACTCCGTAACTTCGTGACTGAGTAGATGTGGTCTCGTTCAATCGCTTAGACGTCTACGATGCGAGAATGACTTTGAGTTGGCGTCGAGCGTGTGAGAGCTGAGGGTGGGGGCTGGTGGCGACTGATGGCAATTTTGGGTATGGGCGAAAATTTCCGGACATCATAACTCGTGACTCCGATCTGCTAGCGCTCTGATTTTGGCCCCGAACGAAAGTACTCGTCTATGTCTATCAAATTTAAGCCACACAAGGCAAGTATAAATTTCGTTATTTTCATTTGAGCTCCCTCACTGTAAATCTGAATCACTGGGAATATCCATTTTTAAATCACCTTACAGCACATAACATATTCTACAGACTTTTAAGTCATATTAATTGAAAAATTAGTCAAAATGACAGTTTTATTTCACTTGCTGACTCAGTGATTTTTCCAATGATTCATCAACCAATTCATTCGCTGTTTTTCAGTGATTTGTTTTTTTTTACTGATGGATCAGTTAAGCAAGAAATAACAACACATACACTAATAAAACTTACAATTTTTTTTTTTTAAGGTGAGTTCAGTAATTTATAATACAATTTTACGAGGCAACATGAACGTTCAGTCTTTCATTTAAAATATAGCATGTGGTTAAATCTACAACGTGGTCAGATGACATTGTAAAAACGGCCCTGAGGGGAGACTTTTCATTGATTCGAGTAGTTGAATTTCACAGAGAGTTAGTGATTTTCCACTGATTCGAATTCAGAGTGCATATTAAAAAGATAATATTAGACCTATACTTCTTAGCACAGGTGTATTCGTGTAGAACCCACGTCCATGTCTCCGATAGAGCCACAGCCCGATTTTATTCGGCATTAAAAGAATGAATTTTATTTAACAGTAATTATGACAACGGGAGATAAGAAGCTGTCCGTGTACCTGGCGCTTGGACTGAGTTGCAGACTGTTTGAATTATGCTTTTATATTTTTTAACGGAATTATTAAACGTTCACCCAATGTGCTGATCTACGAAAACAACACGTACTTCAGACAAGACTATTGTGTGCTTTCGAAGCATCGGGCACATTATGGAAAACATTTCTGAGCGCTCTATAACAGCTAAGAAACGTTTTATTTAAAGCGCTGTATCTGCTCACCTCCCATCTGCGACGTACCGGGTTCGATTCCCGGCGGGGGTCACGCCCGGATTTTCGCATGTGCTGATCGTGCCGGACGATGCCGCCGGCTGGCGGGGTTTTCCCGGGGATCTCCCATTTCCCCCGGCCCTTGCATTCCGGCACTGCTCCGTACTCACCTCACTTCGCCCTCGTCGGCTCTCGAGACCCCCGATGTTAAGAGCCGCTCGACTCCCTCTTGCTTTATCTCCGTCTGCCTGCCGAGAAGAGGGGACAGTTTGACAGACGCACTAGACACCAGCTGAAGATTTCGTCGAAGGGCGGTCGCAACTTCTTTCCGCTTAAGGCGCCCATCTACCTGGCGCTTGAACTGCGTTGTAGAGTGTTCGAAATACACGTTTTTCAACGAAACTATTAAGCGTGCGTCCAACGTGCTGATCTACGAAAAGAACACACACTTCAGACGAGAGCTGTTAAGTACTTTCAAAATATCACGTACGTTAGAAAAATCAATTCAGAGAACTCCAAAACTGCTAAAACCGGCCTTTCCAAGGCGCTGTAGCTTAAAATACACGTATCAGACACATACAAAACTACTATAGGCGCCTGCACTGAACCTTCCTAAAGACTTCCCACTAATAAAATTATATGGTCACCGCTGAAAGTCCCATAGGTACACGCAGCACGACGAGAACACTGCACGCCAGTTCAGAGCCTTGCGCTTAGCGGCGATGGCGTACTTGATGCGCGTGGCAGTGTCGCCCTTATCGCTCCCGCGCTTCTCGGCCTAAACGTGGGAAAAAGTTCCAGGTAGACGGGCGCCTTAAAGGGGACTCCCTGGTAAAAAAAAATGGTTTGAACTCCTCAAGGTCACGTCCGTCCGCAAGGAAGCATTGCCATGGCGATGGAAAACAGCACAAACATGCCTCGCGCGTGTTCTGTTTCGTCTTAATTTAAAGCCGTGACTATAAGGTTTTAATAAAGCAATCCAAAAGACACAGCATTGTATCTTCAGTCTAAGACACTGTTATACAGAAGAATAAGTTAAGTATCGTAAACGGGGGGCTGTATATAGCTACTTTTGCTGACTTTGGCGCATCACAACGACTATATTTGCGTTTAAATAATCCTACTAATATTATAAATGCGAAAGTCTCTCTGTGTGTGTGTGTGTGTGTGTGTGTGTGTGTGTGTGTGTGTGTGTGTGTGTGTGTGTGTGTGTGTGTGTGTTTTTTTTACCACTCAGCTCCATAACGGCTGAACGGATTATGATGAAATTTTGTATGTAGGTAGTTTAGGTCCTGGAATAGGACATAGGATACTTTTTATCTCTGAAAATTGGACAGTTCCTGTGGAATAACAACAAAACGTAATTCTGCAACGGCTGGGGGGAACGTGACCGAAATATTTTTTTTCCTCTGGTGACAGAGTTCATTAGGCTGCCCAAGAACATCTGAAATGGCTTAACGACTGCTTTAAATCGATAACAACCGGGACCAAATATTTAACGTGCCCTCCGAAGCCCGGAAGAGCTCGCATATAATGCCACTTAACGGTCACCCATCCAAATGTGTGCTGCTGGGAATGTTACTTAACTTTGGTGATCGATTTAAATCCCTCAGCCAAGCGCAATAAGTAGTACCTAGGTACACTTATTTCTAAACTACAACTTGATGAAACTCACGTTTTTATTTTCATACATCGAAAGTGTAAATGTAGTAACTACGCGATAGTTGCACAGATACACTCCAAAAAAAAAACCCTACTTTTCGGCTATCGGGTAAAAAATGTTTCCTTCCTTTTTGGTTGCCGTAATAAGTTAAAAACCTAGGCCACCATAGTATAATTTTATAATTATGTTTTCATATATATGAATGGTCTTTTCCCAATTTATTTATTAGTGTATCACTGCAAAACTCAATTGTACCCGGGCGAAGCCGGGCCGGTTCGCTAGTAAGGTATGTAAATTGGCAACAAAATATCAACTTTCGTTTCAGTCCTGTAAAAAAGATTTTCCTTGATATGTTACATAATTTTTTTTAACTAGACTAGACACAGCTGTTTACAATGATAACTGTATAACATCCATGAAGGCTCCTGAATATGAAGGTGTCTACACGGTACGGTAGTGGTGATGATGGTTTATCAGGGGAGGAGGAAAAGTCGGGATTACACGGGCGTCTGTTCCGGCAAGCGCATCCCAGAAGCAAGAGAATTACGTGTCAGTTCGGTGACCTTTATGTCATCGCCCCCGCATGCAAATTTCCCTGGAGAGGTGCTGCCTGGACGGCCAGTGCTAGGCAACCCACATGACAGCCCCCACCCCCTACCTCCCGTTCAACCACTCACAGGAGGAAAAACATTGAAAGGTCACGGGAAAGGTATAGTAAATTCACGGTTACTTCAAAATATTCTGAAGCCCTGCTTAAGGTCTAACAAGGCTAATCCTCCACCTCGTGTAAACTAAGCTTAACCGACTCTATAGGATCACACCAAAGTGTCTGCACATCGCATTCGTGCGCACTCAGTGAATAGATATTATGCATGAGAACTATCGCATACTAGGTATTACCAACACAGCTATGTTCTCATTGATTTATTCATATTAAATACTCGTATAAACGAAATATTNCATGACAGCCCCCACCCCCTACCTCCCGTTCAACCACTCACAGGAGGAAAAACATTGAAAGGTCACGGGAAAGGTATAGTAAATTCACGGTTACTTCAAAATATTCTGAAGCCCTGCTTAAGGTCTAACAAGGCTAATCCTCCACCTCGTGTAAACTAAGCTTAACCGACTCTATAGGATCACACCAAAGTGTCTGCATATCGCATTCGTGCGCACTCAGTGAATAGATATTATGCATGAGAACTATCGCATACTAGGTATTACCAACACAGATATGTTCTCATTGATTTATTCATATTAAATACTCGTATAAACGAAATATGATATTTTATAAACAATAGTTAAATTTAACCAAAACTAAGGTACTTCTATGTTAACGTAACGATAACACGCTTATGNTATATTTTATAAACAATAGTTAAATTTAACCAAAACTAAGGTACTTCTATGTTAACGTAACGATAACACGCTTATGAAAAAATTACGCATTTAGGAAGCAACATAACACGTCATTCATAGTGTGATTTTTTTTAAAGGTTTCATTCAAAAAGTATGAAGATACCGCTAATAGACTATATAGGGTGTTCACGATTAATTAAGCGCTACTTAGGATCTACTTTACTCTGTGTCCTTCCGCCATACATAAAATTAACATTGCCAAGAGCCTTGCCGCATTATTAATGCGCAGCCCAAGGAAAACCGTGGAATTTTTTGGCATGTAAATGTTTTACCAAAATGCATATTCGTAATCCCAAATGTACAAATCAGGAAACACCAACATTCTTGGCCGCATATTTCAACGTTACACTAGCAGTACAAGCCATACAGCGCCATATATATTTCTTAACTCACTGCCGTTATCTGTCTGCGAGAGCGCGTGTACACCTTTCAACGTGTGTGCTGTCGACAAAGCACACATGGAGGCATCATCACGGTAACGCGAACTAGTCAACCCTGTACCGCAACTTGCGATCACTGCCCGACACCCGCAACCGAGCGAGGAGGGGGTAAGAAAGAGAAGAAGGGAAAATAGACAACGGCAACAATTGGTGTAGTTCACGCATTTCCCGGATGCGCACTTGGCTTGGTCGAACCGTGCGCAGAACTATCGAGGTTTGGAAACCGCCTGTTAAGGCGCCCGTCTACCTGGAACTTTTTCCCACGTCTAGGCCGAGAAGCACCGGAGCGATAACGGCGACACTGCCACGCGCATCAAGTACGCCATCGCCGCTAAGCGCAAGGCTCTGAACTGGCGTGCAGTGTTCTCGTCGTGCTGCGTGTACCTATGGGACTTTCAGCGGTGACCATATTATTTTATTAGTGGGAAGTCTTTAGGAAGGTTCAGTGCAGGCCCCTATAGTAGTTTTGTATGTATCTGATGCGTGCATTTTGAGCTACAGCGCCTTGGAAAGGCCGTTTTTAGCGGTTTTGGAGTACTCTGAATTGATGTTTCTAACGTACGTGATATTTTGAAAGTACTTAACAGCTCTCGTCTGAAGTGTGTGTTCTTTTCGTAGATCAGCACGTTGGACGCACGCTTAATAGTTTCGTTGAAAAACGTGTATTTGGAACACTCTGCAACGCAGTTCAAGCGCCAGGTAGACGGACGCCTTAACTCCGGAGATGCCGCCAGTTGGTAAGTTGTGACGTAGGGGGCCACCACAATGGTCGCTCGAAGACGTGTCCTTGACGCACAATGCAGAGGAGAGGCCACGCTTCTCCTTCATAGAGATTCCTCCAGGGAACGCGGCAACACAGACGATCACTCCTTCTTCCCCTCCCACCACCCTTCAAGCAGGTCACGTGACATGACGAGGGGGAAACACGATACCCGCCCCGCAGTTCATCCGTCAAGAACTTGGCTTCGTCGCCGAGTGAGCAAATAGAGACGCCCGCACCAAGGGCGCAACTGAGACGTATCAGTGGAAATTTCCTTCCCCTTTACCCAAGTCAACCTCCCATACAAAGACAAAGTTTTACATTTTTTTTTTTTTAAGTTTGCTAGCAGAACAACTCGGCGTACCCCGGTTATAATAGGGCAATATCAGATACACGACCCCGTTTTAATGGTTTTGGACCCAGGAAAGTGACGAACTGGTTTTAGGGTCTAATATTAGTCTAGGGCCTATTTTGGCATACGTAATATTCAAATTGGCAACTGAAAGGCATCCCTGCGAATTTTAGTCCAGATACGTCGGACGGCGTATAATTGGTATACACAAATCCGTTTTAATTTTTTTTTTTTTTTTTTTTTTAAAGGGGGCTGGGGTCAATTTCGGGCAAAATTGCTGGGGAGGGCGGTTGCCTAGCCATTCTTACCTACGCATTATATTTAGTTGGGTACTGAAGGGCATACCTTCCAAATTCGGTTAATATCTGTTTAACGGTGTATAATTGTATAAGGAACACACAAATTGTATATATACAACATATTTGTAAATAACTTGCAGGAATTAAAACCACAGCCTCTGTGGGGTAAAAGAAACAATAAATCATAGAAACAAAATGTTTGTAAAGGTCATCTAGCATTTTTAAATTTAAGTTGAAGTTGAGCACAATGCGCGTGATTAATACAAGTTGCATATCGCGAAGGCGAACGGAACTGCCGCGCCATGCGTAGAGCACCTGCACATAGTACACCATAAATTAAGGATATGCAATTGAGCAGTAACGGCTTCCAAATGGATGTGACTGCATTTTATTTTCAACAACACACAAACAGCATCATTGGGGACGTGTGGTCTCCTGGTATTTTATGGTGGCCTACGAACAGGCGAACGCCACATGATGCGTCAGTTCCGTTCGCCATCGTGATATGCAACTTGTTGTAGACACAGGTATGTGAATTTGCGGATTCCCGTCGCTGTTTTGCTAACTTCAATTGTTAATTTTGAAATACTAGATGACCTTTCCAAAAATCTTGTAACAGGGATTTGTTATTTGAAGGACCAGTAACTTTTCGCGTAAAAATCGGAGCACACGGTAGACTTCAATACTATATACACACCTCAGCTGTTGGCATGCCTCCATTGGCTGCTGGTACCGTGTCCGTCTTTGACCAAGCCACTCAGGACTAAGTAAGTAACTCCGACACTGAACCTTCATTATTCGTGAGCAAACGGTTAACACGGGCCAGAACATTTTTTTTTTTTAGCCAATCAAAGAAGCTGGACAACCCTACAGTGCTTTGGACTGTATCTTGTCTCGAAATCTTTTCGCGAAATATCACTGCCCCTAGTTATTTGTATCATATCAGTCCATAGATTGGTTTGAAATCCGACATGTTATTTAAGCATCTTATATATACACCCACAATATATTTTATGACAGAGGTAGAGTCGAAGAAGTAGCTCCAAACTTAACTTACCTACTTACCTACCGGGATTTCGAACCCAGAACTAGAGATACCAGGCTTACAGCAAAAGGAGAACGTGTCCTAGTTTTTAAATACTTTTTTTTATTTCCGGTCCCGTGTTACGAAGTGATCAAAAATGCCCGGCGTTTTTCGCCATAACAAAATAAAGCCTATGCCACCTAATTATTTTGATATTATTTGTTTCGCGCAACAAAACTTATCATAGACTGTCCACAGTTAACTGAGTACTTATTAAATCGACCTGTAAAAAAATGTCGCTGCCCCAACATGTGCATACGTTAAGGGCCACTCTGATTAGCATGCGCCCATTCAAGTTGTAAATAATGTAGGGAATGTAGCTCCAAGTTTTAACATTTAATTAAAAGTATTAGGTAATCATTTATAAATATTGAAATTATTTATTTAGCTTTTAGTTCTTTAGAAGTGTGGAAATAAGCAAATTTGTAAAATAACTACTTTTCTAATGAATTCACAGTTTCACTTGATTGGCGCATGAACATAGTGATGAGCCCAAGACAAAGTCCAGTTCACATATTGCGGAATAATACGCAATGTGCCTACAAGTAGAACTTGAGTAGGGCGTTTAAAAGTGCGCAGTTTTCTTTGAACAAGGGACAGCGGTGGCGCAGTGGCCAGGGCGCTCGCTTCCCACCACGGCGATCCTGGTTCGATCCCCTGCGGGTCAACTCCCGGACTTTCGGATGTGGGAATCGTGCTGGACGATGCCGCTTGTTGGCGGGTTTCCTCGGGTTACTCCCGTTTACCCCGCCCCTTCATTCCAGCGCCGCTCCAGTCTAGGATCTCATTTCTGTCATGCTCGGGGATGACGGTCACCTACGGGTCCCAGCTGGAGGGTGTTGCCTTGCCCTGGGTGCACTCCCCACACGCCATTGTTATTATTATTATTATTCTTTGAACAGTGTACAGGACACTGCATGCATGCAAATTTGTACTGCTGGTACGGAGTTATGAGCGGTGAGTTGTGTTTTCACAAGTTGTTTTCAAAACTGCTTACTTTATCGCGAAAATCCTATAACAGAACTGTAGTCCATCCGCGGCTCATTCTCACTTTTTGAATCAAAACTTTGAGTGAGTGGTGTGCGAAGAGATATTGGTGGCTCTTAATATCGACGTCTTGAGAGCTGATGAAGATGAAGCGAGGTGAGTATGGAGCAGCGCCGGAATGAAAGGGTGGGGGGAAACGAGAGATCCCCGAGAAAAACTGCTGACCAGCGGCACGATTCCCACATGCGGAAATCCGGGAGCGACCCCGCCGGAAATCGAACCCGGTTCGACTAAGTGGGAGTGGGTAGTCTAACCACCACACCACCATGGCCCCTCAAACCTTTGAAAAAACACCCCAAGTAGGGCGTGTTTATTTGTTTCCCTATATGTCATATTTCAAAAGCGTTTAATACTTTTTTTTACCTAAAAGTACGTTATTTTTGGTTAAATTAAATTTTTACTTATATTTTATTTATTTATTATATTTTATTTTTAGCTACACGAACGCGGTTAGCTGGCCTTCTGGTGTAATTTTCTAAGATTTGTTTGTATGGAGCGGAGGAATATCCTGGAAGCGGAAATTTTGGCAGGGCTTCAGAAAAGTTGGAAGTAATCGTGAATGTAGCGTATTTACTTAAAAACAGAAATCGAGATTGTCACTTTGTAAAAGAAAGGTTGTAATTGTATCAAATTTAATTCTCTTACGGCGTTACTTTAAGTTTCGTGTCTTAAGGCTTCCGTGCGCCACGCTATGCGGTAACGTCCGTGCCTACTGACGGTTATCGTCCCCGGGGTTGGCCGCGGCAAGCCTTGGAGACCCGCTAGGAAGGTTTAAGCCAGTTAGAGTTTCAGCTTAATGGGCAATCACCGTAAGTGCACCTTTTAGGAAGGCGGAGAAGAGAACTACGAGTGAAGTGCCAGTGGGCGAAGAAAAAAAAAAAAAAAAAAAGGACATTGTGTCGCGATGTACGAGAAAACAACGTGACAATCTGGAACAGATGCATGTGTGTGTGTGTTTGAGACTGGATAGTTCCAGCTGAAGTTGGTTTGATTTAACTAGAAAGTTTTTTTTTAATGTCTGTTATCTACTTGTCGACCATCTTATCTCCTTCTCTTACAAATGAACGTTTCCATAGGTCTGATTGCCGGGTAGCAACAAAGCTCAATCAAAGAAAGCAAAATAATTTTTTAAAAAATAAACATCTCATTGATACAAAAACCTTTACCCTAAGTGTAAAAAAAAATTAAATATAAACGTTTTCACTAGATTCCGATTTAAACATTAAAGTTTAAATAAATAACTAAGCAGGTTGCAAATTAACTGGGTAGTGGTAGGCGGGGAAATATTCCCCCTCCCTTCCTATCATAAAGGGGAAAAAGACTTTCCTGACTCATGTTAGGAAAATCCTTTCGCTGTCAGGGAAAGTTAATTTTCTCCCTGCCTAGGTATAGTTGAAGCTTAATATGCACAGATTCTTTATTAACGTTTATGTTCCTGGTAGTCTCATTTTTAATGCAATTAGTTTCGTGCTTGTTCATTTAGTTTGACAGAAGCTATTTTTAATCATAATAAATTATAGTAAAATAAACATTTTCATTACATTACATTTATAAAACGATTTTGTTAAATTGGATTACTATATTTGTATTGTGTGTATCTATGTATATATATATATATATATACATGCTTATCTATATTAAATTATGCACAAACCACAAAACAAAATATTCCAGGGCATTATATAGTGAAGTATAATCATGTACAGGTAACAATAAACTTATATATTTACAGTGCTATGCAGATTAATTTAGTTTTTTCCTGCCATAATGTCAAGACGTTTATACCATCATTTCAAATGTTCGTCCCTTCCACATTATATATATATATATATATATGCGAGTAATTGCCTGAACATAGGACACAGGGCTTCTCTAAGCACTCTATTTAGTGTTTNTTATATATATATATATATGCGAGTAATTGCCTGAACATAGGACACAGGGCTTCTCTAAGCACTCTATTTAGTGTTTTAAAATTATGTTAATGCACTTCCTCCCACCAACAGTTGATTTTAAAAACAGTGGTCTAACAGATAAGTAGCTACTTAAACGTTTGCCATGATAAGTAGAATGTGCCGGTTTGCAAAATAAATATCAAGCTTTATTTTAACCACTAGACAATTCTCGATTGTTTTAAAAATTTCGACAAGTGCCTATTGGTTAAAATTGGGTTTACTATTTATTTTCCATACCGGTACATTGTACTCGGTAGAGTTTTGTGTCCAAGTATGAATCAAATTATTATTTTTCTATCAATCATATATATCGTTGAAGCCATCATACCACCTGAATAACAATAAAGTTTAATAATACACAATACACTAATTTAATCACTCTTTAAATGGTTCGTAAATTTCAAATTAATTTCGTACGCCATCAACGTGACATCGTCAGGATCGTTCAGTGCGAGGGTACGAATGCCCTCGTGGAAACTTAACAAACTTCCGAAGCTTATAGCACGATGTACTTTGCTCCAGTGAATGCCAACAAATAAAAATAACTAAGCTTATATTGCTCGAGCTGCGAAACGCTTCGTCTACTTGTGTTCGCAGCATCGGTACTCGTAAATTTTGTTATTATGTACACACTAAGTAAATCTCTCCACTGTCAACATCATATTTACACTGTAACCGCTTAAAATAAAATTATTTTTTTTGCTTAAATATTATTTTATGTAAAGCAGTATTTCTCAGTAAACTCTTTTCACTTCCATGTTATTTCTGCAGTTTTATTAACCCCAGCACGGAACTCTGTTAAAATATTTTAATATACACTTTTTATATTTTACATTTATTTGTTCTATTTTCTTGCGATTTGTTTCCCCAAAATAGCGACATAGTTAATATAACAACATTTTATAAAAGACGTTGTTACTTTCAGTAACCGAAATTTCTAGAAAGGAATGTATGTTAGATGAATGTACTGTACATTTAGTTATTATTTAATATTATATTAACATTTTATGTTTTATATTCCATACAAATCAGAGACCTGCATATTATATTTTTTTATAAATCTTGTTTACAGTTACTGTTAATTATTTTGGAAATTTGCATAATTAAAAATATAAATAATTTGTGTCAAAAGGCAAAAAAGAAAACTTTTCCCACCCCTTGGCAGGATAAGGGTTATTACACCAACGCTGGAACTGAGGTGTGTTAGTTAAAATTATATTTGTTTCACTATTCATTGGGTCCCAGTAATTATATACTTGCTGATCTTACTGCTGGGTAATCAAATGTTCAAATTGTTTTGGCGTAAATAAAGTGATTGTTTAATCAATTTTTTTCAAAAATATGAATTTCAGTTTTACTCACAAATAATTTAAATTTTAAAGTACACATCAAATTTAATATTTCCTTGTTCAGTGACGTTACTGTAACACTTATTTTAAAATGATGAATAAGTTTGAATTAAACTGACAAATAATTAAATATTAAAAACAAATTCAATTATTTATTGACAATATGTCCTTTAAAATTTCTTAATGATTTAAAACCTAAGAATCCATAATTATTGATAGGGGAAAGTAAATGCAGTACCTACAGTTAAATGGTGTGCTGTTCATTAGGGTAGCCAAAATATTGTGCTACAAACGAATAAATCACACTGCAACTCGCACATTTAATTGTTATTAGCATAGTACATAATTATGTTGTCATTCAAACTGTATTCTCTGAAAGGGAAGGATGGGGAGTTAACGTCCCTTACAAAAATCCCTAAACTGGCTCCTTTGTCCGTTTACCAGACGGAAGTCAATTACAGCAGGTATCGTCTTTAAGCGAGTCACGTAATTCTCTCCCTTAAACGCACGCGCTAATGCCGTTAGAAGAGTAACTCGTCCTCATTAGACACCGTAACGTCTCCGCGTCCTCGCGTGCGGGGTTCTTATCACGCGCCCTGGGACAAACAGGCGAGGAGACGACAACAGCAGCGGAGACACAATGGATGACGATTGCTCCGGCAAACAACCTGTTTGCACGTAATGGGAAATCCTCGGAAGGATTATCAAAGACGGAGTGCTCCGTTTCTTCGGCGACGCCTCGCAATCAACGGCACATCAATCATGGACGTCTCGTCCGAAACAAGTAAACACAATTTACATCCAGAGGAAAAAAAAAAACAATTGCTCGCTGTTGCATTTCGCTCGTGGAAGTTTTCGTTTTCAAGAACCTTCGTGTTGAATTCAGATGCACGTGTCTGGGCATGGGATAGTTGAGTTGAGAGTTTTAGACGGCTCTTTACAACGAGGTCTTGAGAGCCCATGAGGGTGAAATGAAGTGATAATGAATGCAAGGGCGTGGGAAACAGGAGATCCCTGAGAAAACCCTCCGACCAGCGGAATCGTCCGGCACGATTCCCACTTGCGAAAATCCGGGATTGACCCGGCCGGGGATTGAATCCGGCGCTAAGTGTAGTTAATGTGGTGCTGATTGTGGTGTGTGTGTGTGTGTGTGGGTGTGTTTGACGTATGAGCGAGTGAGGAACGACCTTTTTTTTTTTGCTTATTTATAAAAATTTTAAATCACAAAGAATTGTTGGTTTTACTGGTATTAAAAAAAAATTTTCATATTAAATTTGTATACGAAAAAAAACAAAGGGGTACAAGCCAGCATTTATTTACAAAAATTTGTCGCACCGAATTAATTTTCTAGCATTCGAAAGGGATTAACAATACTCCCAAATATCATGGTCTCGGTAACGCACTTTTGACAGATTTATCCGTAAATTCATCGAGTTCCATACGCCGGGTTGGCTTTTTCGTCGCGGGTCGTGATTGCGTGTAAGTGTCTTCGATTGGGGCAGTTTTCACAGTGTCTGACGGACTGGTCTGGTTGTGTGGTTCATATATATATATAATAATAATAATAAGCACCTAAAGCCTGCATACCTGACTGCATGTGATGTCTCAATGGCTGCATGCGATTGGCCAGCTGCAACCACATGGCAACTTGGTGATTGGCTGGTCGATGTCAGAACAATATCTTGACGGTGTAATATGATTGGTTCAATTTCAATATGACGTCATAGGGCTTGCATATGCGAATATTACAACCAATGGGGGGTAATCTGAGAGGTTTAGTTTGACAGCGGTTGACTGAAAGATGGATCGTCTCGGCTATCTTCTACGCTAGGTAATCCATGTCCAGTTATGTTAAAGTGGAGTGGATATTGCCCGCCGATGGTTTCTCGCCATTTATTTCTTCTTCGAGTGAGATGTCTCCTTTTTTCACCAGCTCCATCTACTTCAACTGTGATGTCTAAATAATTAGCAGCATCTACTTCCACCAGTGCAGTACCATCGTTTCAGATTGGTATGGTGCCATCGACTTCTTCAGCTGTGACACCTACATCACTACCAGCATATACTGCCTGACACCAGTGCAGCAAGATCATCTACATATGGCACAGTACCATCGAATTCTATAGCTGTGACTCCTACGAAATCTTAAATGGAGCCATCGAACGTTTCGGCTTAGGTATCTAGAACACCATTGCCGGCGTTTCCTGCTTCTTCGGCTCCAGCAGTTGCATCTCCAACAGGTCCGTCCGAGTCATTGCCTGAACCACAACGTTGTCTCTTCAGTGTCACTTTTGTGATAAGTAGAGACCTGGGAAAATTCGCGGATTCATTTCGGGACAAGCTAGAATTCAAAACACGCGCGTTAATAAAATCTTAACCATTGGTCCACGCGATGTTTGACACCTCCTGGAGAAACCTGGCCCAATCTTCGCCTTCCGCTGTGACGACAGACAACCAACGTGAAGTTGATATCGGCATAGCTGTACATAAGACTGCAGAGTCTAGCCTGCAGGTAATTGAACTCACGAATTTTTCAGGTCTCTAGTGATAACACATTTTCGGCCACAATGTACGGCTACATTAGCGCTTTAATTGTGGCAAAAATCGCTGTCATATGTAATATTTGTGTGACAAGTGCGGTAAGCATTTCAGCCGTAGCGACCATTTACTTAGACATGCAAAGACCTGCGAAGGCGAAGTGCATTTCTCGTCAGTACCTCGGTACCAGGTTTACTACAAGCAGGTCTCTCGTGACTTCGGTACATGTCCTCAAAAGTGCAGTTACCTACGTAACCCGCCCTGCACAGAGTGTCGGTGTAATAAATGCCTCGATATTTTCGCACAAGGACAACACGAGTGTGAATCACTAGATTCATAAAAGACCTATAACAAAGTTGCATATATTGAGATGCATAAATATATATATAGTGAAAAATATTCAATAATGTTTTAGTACATCAGCGACTGTAATAAATTCATTGAATAAAATTACGCCTGTTAATAAAATTGTGTTTTATTACATCTTTTACCTAATTTGCCAGAATATAATTAAAATTTAAGGGGCAGAGAAATAAAATAAATATAATTAAAAAGTATTGTATAAAGAACCATTGTGCTATATATACAAATATAAAATTAAATAAAAAATATTTTTTTAAAAATTTAACAACTTAAAATTATTAATAAACATATATACTAAATAAATTATGCAGCTTTTCAAAGTCCCGCATCAAGCACGTAGGTACACTTTTAATTGGAAAATTTTATTTTTCAAATAGGGTGAAAATTTGCACATTTTTCCAATGTCTATATATATGAGTGCCATCAGCTCGCCTGGCGGTTGAACCGACAGAGTGGATGGATGCCGACAGCTCGTCTGATGGTGAAATCAAGAAATTAATGTCCCCATTGTGTTGAGAATAGAATCCAATATGGAGGGCACCAACAGCGCAACCTATACTTTATAAACATAAGCAAATATTGTTGTCCCCTGGTGGCTAAATAGGCAGCTCTTCTGGTAGCTATATCGATTATTAATACACTAGCGCCACCTAGGTGATGCAAAATTAAAAATATTAAATCCATGATGGCGTCCTTCAGCAACGTATAAACAAAAGACAAACTAAAAAAAATCAAGATGGCTGCATATGATAGAATGAGTAATGGTTAGGGGTGGAGACCTACCAACTAAACAGCCAATAGCAATTGGTAGTGGGGGTCCGCCGTCTGCTGGGCGTGGTGCTGGGGAGGGGACCTCCGAAAATGTAAGTTTAGAAATAAATTATATAATAACGTTTTAAATAAATTCTTATATATGCCGTTTTAATAATTTTTTTTAATAATTGTTTAATAATTTTTTGGGATTTTTTTTTTTTTTTTGGGGTTTTCAAGGTTAACAGTCACCGGGGTCCAGGTCAAAGGTCAAGGTCACCGATATACANTATGCCGTTTTAATAATTTTTTTTAATAATTGTTTAATAATTTTTTGGGATTTTTTTTTTTTTTTGGGGTTTTCAAGGTTAACAGTCACCGGGGTCCAGGTCAAAGGTCAAGGTCACCGATATACAACATGGCGGACAAGATGGCCGCAAGGGGAATGGGTTGAGAGAGCAAGAACAACTCCGATCTCGGGTCCCAGGTACCGATGTGCCAAACTTCCCATAATCATTCTACTCCTATCTCAGAATTTTCTGTATCCCCGATAAACCTATCCCACTTTCTCAGTGATCAATTCGTTTTATGAACAGACTACAAAATACGCTTATTCAATTTTCCTCTACCCTGCTCTAAAAAAATTGTTTCTTCTTTTTTGGTTGATTTTATGAATGTTAACTATGTTTTGCTGTCCCCTAGACAAGATAGTAACTGATACATGACTTTTTATTGATATTTGTAGGGTCTGCTGCATTTTTCACGCATAACTTAACAATTGCGTAACGGAATTCAGTCCTGAAAATACATTAATTCTTGTTCTATAATGTATTTTTATCATTAATACCATGTGACGATATTTATCGAAATCAGTTCTTTCCGAAACTGCAACTAATTTTATAAAAATTAATTATATTTACACAAATACAACAAACATGGAGACATGCATGTTGCAAGCGGAAACTAAAAATATTGCAAATCATATTTTATTTGAACTACGCCTGTTATACGGCCCTATATCAGAGGAAATATTACTGTATAAAAATGTTATGACCTACAAAAATGCAAAATTGCACAAAAATTAAAATGAATTTTTACTACACCTAGCAGTGACAATTTGTGGCCACAATTGTGGAAACCTTTTGAAAACACCGAAAAAAAAAAATATATATATATATATATATCACCAGGCGTTTCCATAGAATTAGAAAATAATTTAGCATCAGAAAGCTGCGTTCGTGGCTGACACGGGGATTTTCACTAATGGAATCCTCGCCCCAGCACGGCGCACTCTACTGTAGGGAGATAAATTGAAATTACGGTGGTTCCACAAGGGCGGTGTGGCGGGAGGGGAAACATTAATATTTCCGCGAAAAGGAACCCTAGCCCCGTTGGCCGAGCGGACGTCCTGAAATGAATGCGAGGGGAGAAGGGGGAGAACTACTCAGGAACTGGACGGCGGTGGGAATGGGAAATGGGGGACGTGTCCGCTGCGGATTTCTCTGACATTCCTGTGAATCTCAACCCCTTTCCGTCGACGACCACCCCACCCCTCCCTCGGGACGTCTTGGACGTTCGCAGTCTCATCCCCGTCTCGCCAGCGACGACCACCACACACAGGACCCTCGCATAAACACATTCCACACTAGCAACCGCGTCACCTCCCCCCTCCTCTGCCCTTTTACCATCCTCTCTCACAAGGAAACATAACAACCCCCATTGGCTCTCCGTGGTTTGATAAGGGAGAGGGGAGGCGTGGTAGGGAACCCCATCTGCCAACGCGAGGCGGTTAAAATCGAGAATTTACGATCGATCGTAAAGACCTACGCGCCTGGAGATACCTCCCCCCACCCCCCACCCCAATTCAAAACCCGCGCCTCAGAGAAAACGACGACGGAGGATTGCCAACCCCAAGATTTTACGACCAAACGACGCCACAAGTGGCACTCCTGGTTTTCTTAATTGTGTGTAATTTATTCAAGAAATTAAGCACCTTCGTCGACGAATGCTTCCTTTTTTCTACGTAAGAACACTTGGGTTCATTTTAATTAGGAATTAAAGTCTCTTCAATGATTTCCTCACGCCGTGGCTGTTGCCGTATCCCTTGCAGGCCCTCTTTAATATACGGTTTCAGATGTTGCAAACACAATATTTTATGATGCATTCTGTACTTTATTTGACACAAAACTTGTATCGTTGTCACAGCCGATCATTTGTAGGCCGTATGCTAGCTTGCAGCTATATTAACCAATTATGACCTAGACCAGTAAGTAGGGTTGCGAATAATTTTCCCACAGGTAAGATCATTGGTCGTTGAGCTTCGCAGTGTACAGTACAGACCAAAATTGTCTACACGAGCGTAATGTACATAATTATTGTGTACACTAGAACAGAATGGGGTACTAAACCACATCTTGCTTCATTAATTTAAACAGTTTAGTGGAATTGTTGCACAGGAAGAGCATATATGATCAGAGCTGTACACAGCGAAGACTTGTGCTCAATGAAGTCAGTATATTCACCTTTTAAAATTCAGGCTCACATTGAAATTAAAACGATGCTCGTCATACTATGTCTCATTTTGCATAAAATCATAGCTGTAAGTAAATTGAACTTAAGACCGGAACATATTCAGTAAATCACAATGCAATGCAAACAGGCTTGCTGTATCTGGGATCTGTTGGATTACGCAAACACCAAACCCGATTTTTATCGCTGTCAGCACGACACAGAAATTTTCTCCTTAAATAACGTGCTGTTGGAAGATAATAATTTCCTTACTTATCGTTTTCGCACTTTTGAAAGCCGTGCTTAGATCCACTTGTATACGCGCATTGTGTGTTCTCCCACCATACGTGGAATTAACATTACCATGGGCCTAATCGCGTGATTCATGCGCTGGCCAAATAAAACTGTGAAATCATAAGAAAAGTAATTTTTTTTTTAATTTTGCCGTTTATTACACTAAAATGCATTAAAAGTAAGACAGCAAATTTAATCACTTGGGTTGTCACAAATGTTTACTTTCCACTTTTAATTCAAGGTCAGGACATGGAACTTCTTTCCCTCCGACGTTGCCAACTTTACTAGGGGCATGTCATTCGCGTGCCCGTTGCAAATACAGGTTGACTCACAAGGAGTTACCGCCGCTTGCAGAAATAATTCCTTAATTGGTTTGAAGAAATTTTTTTTTTGTCACATAAATGTCGGTCCTATTCGCAATATTTACAGAGCGATTCGAACAATTGGAAACACATTGCAGCGAAAAGCTGGTGGCACGTTTCTGCGCAGTTGACGACTGATCTGAACAGTGCGTGACCTTGACCATCGTGAAGTGTGTATGTCTGTTTCACCGTGTGCTGCGCAAACACGGCGCGTCCATGCGCGTTTATTGTGGTCGCAGCCTTTGGTTGTGATATGTAGTACAAGTTGTGTAACAAAGCCACGTAAATTTCCCACAGAAGAATACGCCGATGTGGTGTTTGATGCTCAACTGTAAATAATGACGTATTATAATAATTAGTTTGTTTAATCGTGAAAGTGTTTTTATTTACTTTTTTTTTTTTTTACTTTTCAAATTTTTCTAATTGCTCTGTAAATGTTGGTAATAGAACCCACATTTATGTGACGTATTTTGCTCCATTGATCTAAGTGAGTAGCAGTAACTTCTCGTGATTCATCATACGCATGCATGTAGACGCACTGACATTTTTTCGAAGGTCGATTTCAAAAAATGCTTAGTTAATCGTGAACAACATACAGTCGTAGGAGGAAGGAGAAGACGCGTATTGAACACGAATCGAGTAGTCGATAACGCGAGGAACTCGATTACTGTACCAGTAGCCTCCCCCGACGCGCAGAACGTCAGATAACAGAGGAGATGGAGCAGGGGATTGTGGCAGATCGCGAAGGGCGGGCTGAATCAGCTTCCGCGACATTTAACTTCGGGGGAGGGAACGGGGAACGAGGATATGCGATCATTATCACGTGGAACGGCCACGCAGCAGAAACCAAGCCAAGTTGTCATAAGCAGCATTATATTTAAGCGCGAAAACAACGTTAATGAAAATACACGTTCCGTGAATATATTTAAGTCGATTAACAATTAACTAAGGTGTGTGGTAAAATTTATTCTGAACTCTCCGTAAAATTACGAGCGCGTTGGTTTTCAAAAACGGACTCTCCGTGAATTTCCCAGAACTTTCCGTGCATTATTGTACTTCTTCGTAAATTTGCTAGTTAGTTTTCTGTATTTACAATTTTTAAAAAGAGGAAACGAAAAAAATTAATTCTTAATTTTCGTTATGCGGTTGTTTTACTGTGCATAAAAATACATTCTAATAAGTGAAATTTTTTACACATGTGCGAAATTTTAACCAGAGGAAAAAATATTGAAACCATACGAATCTTAACGACTCACCTGTCAGCTCCATACAGCAACTTGCGGTAGAACTGTGGTAATTACATTGTCGTCACATAAGTAATTTTTGTCAGTTTCTATTGGAGTTAGTGTATTTTAAGTGTTTCTAACTGTTACAGACGCCTGATGCAATTTTCAGATGTTCGAAGGAATAGGTCTTAGTGGTGTGGATATAACTGACGCAGAAACAGTAATTTTCTGGTTACAGTGGCGAAAAAAAACTTCTCGTATACTCGGCATTGTTCGTTCCCAAAACCCGGAACCTGCAGGGAACACGGATACTTTCCGTACCTCGTATTTACGCAGTTCCGCTCCGTTTGTCGTCGTTACGGACTGCTTTTCCGTACATTTACTGTACGTGTTCGTATAAATGCCCGTGTTGTATTGTATTATCAACTTCCCCCCGTTGTTGTGCCTGAAGGCTTAACATGAGACGGCTTGCAAACTAACTTATGAACTAACTTAAACTTACACACATGCCTTACCTGGAATTCGAACCCAGAAACTCCCGCACCCCAGACCAGCGCCGCACCAAAAAAAAAATCTATAATTATGCGGAAATTTTTTTACGGTGTGATCACTTTCGATATGAAAAGGAAAATCCACACGTGGTTTTTACTTGAGGCAGCGTGGCGTATGGATAAGAGGCTGGAGCTAATGTGAGTCGGCGCTCTCACCCGAGGTACAGGCGGAGAATGAGTGAGTAGAGAGATATGGACGGTTCTTAACAGCGAGGTCTTGAAGCCGACGAGTGTAACTGAGGTGAGAACGGAGCAGCGCCGGAATGAAAACGCCGTGGTGAACGGGAGATCCCCGAGAAAACCCGCTGACCAGCAGCATCGTCCGGCACGATTCCCACATGCGTAAAATCCGCGAGTAACCCGGCTGGGGATCGAGCCCGGTTCGCTTTGGTGGGAGGCGAGCAGGCTAACCGCTCATCCACTGCGGCCCCCCAGCCCGAAGAACAGATGAGGCCAGACGAGTTGGGGGTGGAGATGCAACGGAATGAAGGTGGGGGTGGAAACGGGAGAATCCCTGGAAATCCCCCCCATCACCACGCCAGTACCACCACAATCCCCACATGAAAATATCATGCTCGCCGCGCTGTGGACGTGGGTTGAACCGGGGACCTCAGAAATGGAAGCCGGTGACAAACCAACTGACCCAACCGTGGGTTAACTATTTCCGAATCAGTAAACAGCGCGAAATCAGAAAGTGCTTTGGAAATATCCAACGTTTAATTAACCCTGTCTCTACTAGCACCGCGATTATCAAGTATGTTACACACGCACTGAGAGAAGTGTTTGCTCCAGCGTGTTAGTACAGGGCAAATATATTATATCCAGTAGACACAAGAAAATATTTTGTTGCGTAAAGGAAACTTTAAATGCAGCAATATTGATATTCGTCATCTAACAAAATACATGCTTGAATAAACTAAACCTCTCTTGGGTTTAAAAAAAATACATATTTAATGGAATAAACGGTAAATATTTGTTTGGCAGCTCATTTGATTGCTTTCGTTCAAAAATACAACTTGAGAGATTGTTTGTAATTTTTGTGATATTTATGATACAAACCGTGTTTGCTGCTACTTTAGTGTTGCTTAATAATGGTGTAACAAATCTTTTAAAATAAGTTCAACGGGAAATTAAATAGTTAAGTTGTAAAACTGGAAACATTTATTCATTCGCGTCGTCTAGTATTTGAATTGCAGGTTTTAAAAACATTCCTATTTACTCACTAGTCGTTTCTGCTGGGATTGCTAGGACATAACTCTCGGGCGCAAACGGTCTAGTTTCGAATTTCGGTCGGTTTTTCACTTGTTTATATTAACATAAACTTTTTAATGTACGCAAAGCCAAAAAAATGTTTTTTTTTGCTCCAACTAATTCATACAGTTTAGAGCAACCAAATAAGAACAACCAAATAATTTGGTTTCAATAACGAAATATTTCATTGTACCTATGCAAACAATTTGGTTGCGCCAGACTGACTTTATTTTATTTTTTAAAAAACGTTTTCTGTGTGTAAATACTGAACATATTTGGGAATAGACGTGGTGCTTGTGATCACACAACCCTACCTTCATTCTCAGAGACGAAAAACTCCATCGGTGCCAGGTGCTTTGGTAGAATTAGCTAACAGCTTCAAAGGGTTATCACCGTTTAAGAAATTGCACTGACCTCACTTCAGAATAAATGAGTACACAGAGGTGTTTCGTTCACGTGGGCGTATCTATTCTTCAACTGGCTTCGCGTGGTTCTGGGGGAGGGTCTTGCGTCTCATTGGCTACTCCGTGCTGCGAAAGGTTCCCTATTGGCTGGCGTTCCGACCTTAGGATGGCCAGTGACGCTATTTAGCTGACGTGAGCGGCTGTGGTTCGTGGGTGGAATAGACTTTTGGACTTCTGTTTTCTTAAGTTTTCTGTGGTCGAATTAATCGCTTTTATAGTATTTGGTCATGATTTCTTGTTATCTACAGAGGGCACAGTAAATATGATGACGCCACAACGTGTTAAAGCTGTCCACGGTAAACTGAGCACCTTTTAAAAGCCCTGCTTAAGATCTACTTGTATGCACACTGTGTAATCTCCCACCATACGTAAAATTAACATTACCTTGGGACTCAGATCTTTGTTTATGCTTAGGGGCAGTGATATTTCGCGAAAATATTTCGAGACAAGATACAGTCCAAAGCACTGTAGGGTCGTTCAGCTTCTTTGATTCGCTCAAAAAATTTTCTGGCCCGTGTTAACCATTTGCGCACGAATCACGAAGGTTCAGTGCCGGAGTTACTTAGTCATTGAGTGGCTTGGTCAAAGACGGACACGGCACCAACAGCCAATGGTGGTGTAACAACAGCTGAGGTGTGTATATAGTATTGAAGTCTTACTCTGTGCTCCGATTTTTACGCGAAAAGTCACTGGCCCTACCTATATACAATAACAAAACAGGAAGCACAATAAATTATTTCAATTTTTACAAATGTTTATCTAACACTTTTAATTCAACGTTAAGACATGGGACTACTTTCTCTCCGTCATTACCAACTTAACTGCGCACTTGCCTGTCCGTATATCCATTAAAATATATGCAAGCAGGGGCAGTGACATTTTCCAAAGTTTGATTTCAAAAGTTCTGAAATAACTGCGAACAGCCTATACAAATTTTAAAGTCGACGACTCTTAACATACTACGACCTTATTTTGATCATGGACAGTATGAACATATTTCTAAGAATGTGACACACGTAAATTTTTTCAGTTTCTAGCAATGCCTGAGTGTTTCCATTATTGCTAACTTTTATATGTGCCTAATGCTAATTTTTTTATATTTTAAGGAAGAAGTATAAGTGATAGATGCATCGCAACTGCTTTACAAACGATAATTGTCTGGTTACAGTGACAAACAAAGTTGCGTGTATAATCGACATTGTTTGTTTCCGAAACTGGGGAGTAGGAGATATGGAGACGTTCAGCATTTTGTAATTACAGCGCTCGGCTTCGTTTTCTCTTCATTGCGAACAGCCTTTCTGCATATTGATTCTACATTTCCGTGAAATTTCCTGTGGAAATACGGAACATTTTAGCGGTTTTGCAGAANGCCTTTCTGCATATTGATTCTACATTTCCGTGAAATTTCCTGTGGAAATACGGAACATTTTAGCGGTTTTGCAGAATGATTGCCATATGAAGTGAGGAATGTCAAAGAGGAGAAAGGAGCTTTGGAAAGCCGTGGCGTAGATGACCGTAATTAAGGGTATTGGTGAATGCAATTTTTTATGTTTAAAATTAATTAAACGTTGCACACTACGTTTATTACAGCATATCACGTTGTATAACGTATATTACATAAATTATAACATTTATTATTATAAATGGTTTTATATAGAATGTCCAATATTTTGTCAACTATAGGTTTGAAAGTGTAGAAATTTGAAAGGTTTTGGGTAACGATAATTAGACGGCTGAGTGATCGTAATGGCTTAAACTATATAAAATCCAATTCTAAACCGTATTTGTTTGATTGATTACAAAAAAACAACTATACTGTTTTGTTCCAAAACAACAGGTCTATTTTTGCTTGTGCTTACTGTTTTAAAAATTAAATGAAAAAGGTAAAGCCTCCTAAACAATGTTTTAATTTTCACAGATTTTTTTTTTGTTATCATGCGACATAAAACACGTGTTCTGTAATGTATGTACCTGGAGTGTGTGTGAACTTCTCAAATATCCAGGATTGTCTTACAAGTGTACAAGGAACTAAGCTTCGAATGTCCCGTAGGGAGGCATCTGAGAGGCCCTTGTGCACTTAAGCGACCATGCATTTTGAACGTAACACTGCTCTGATCTCTGATAATTTTCACCGCTGACCAATCACCGTAAGGTAGAAGGATATTGGCTTACAATGGAACATGCAGAGTTCATTAAAAAAAAAAAGTAGTACACACACTACCAAAATTGTCAGAAAGTACGATTTATGTTGCATACGAAAAAATAATGCATACATTTTGTAACAGTGTACAATATATAGCTAGAATTTAATTGTTTAAATGCTTTAAAAAAATTAATATAAACCTATGTTTTATCAAAATTTACGCGTATTTCTATTTTTGTTATTTTGAAGTACACTTTAGCGAAATATCTTCATCAACTAAGATCATCACAACAATTACTCTAATTTTGCTACATAATAATAAATAATAATATTTACAAATATTTTTAATAACTGCACGCTTATTTCAGTTACAAAAATTATAATTTTCCTGGACTGAAAGAGCAGTGCATAAAGATGATTATTAAGATGTATTTGTAAACAGCATTAATAATTTTATTACTTGTGCCCTCCCCCCTTCCGAGGGGAGAAGGGGATAGATTTGAACAGTGTGCTTTATAAATCATCATGAATAACTTTTTGTAAACATTTGAGTAATTTTTGTATTAATTTAATTTGCAGTGTTAAAAAGTATGCTTAGTCTTCTTTCATAGGCCACCTACATCGTAATTTTTTTTACGATTTTGACAGTGTGTATTAATTTATAATCAACTTTGCATGTTGTACAGTAGGTCGGAATGATTTATTTGACGCGAATCTATTTCTTCCTTAAGAGATTACGAAGCTTAGAACGAAAAGTGAGGTTGAATAAAAAAAAAAAAAAGGTATATAAAGTGTCCTGGGATCTCTTTTATCGAGCGCGTAGGATCGCCGAGTCACGGCTGGAGTCCAGAACAAGGCATTCAGGAAGAAGGTTGGTCCCGGCGACGTCCTACGTCACTCGATACGGACGATGTTTGTTCCGGCCACGCCAATACTCCAATCTTGCGTCCTTCGCCACCCATTAGCCGCGCCCCGTAATGGCGGCAAACCAGCGGAATCAATTAGGCGGTGCTCGGGCAGAAAAAGAGCTTCCTCGTCCGAAGTGATCTTTCCACCGCGTCTTTATCGAAACTTCAGCGCACGTAATTTGGCGCGAGAATGTGGAGTTGCGGTGGACCATGCCTGCACGAAGTGGAACCCAAGTGAGAAAATGATGCGCAGAAGTACTAGAAACGTTGGGCGAGTCCATTGCCGCTGGCTCGAAGGGGCGGGGTTGTTCAGTTCATTAGCGACGGCGGCCGGGAAGGGTTGGGCGAGAGCTGTTCCGCACGTGCGTGTTGCCTGTCGAAAAAAACGTAAGTCGCGCAGCGAGGTATTTAACGACGTGGTAGTNGTCGCGCAGCGAGGTATTTAACGACGTGGTAGTAGAGAGCGATGTTATCAGTTTGGCGTGTACAGCGCCGGCAGTGTCGAGTGGTTTCCCCTCCCTCCAGCGGCGGGCGCTCGGGAGGGCCCTCCCCTACACTTCCTCCCCTACACTGCCTCCCCTACACTGCCTCCCCTACACTGCCTCCACTACGTTTCCTTCCTCAAAGCTGCGCCAAGGTTAAGGCGAAAGAACCACTTATGCAGCAAACTCTAGCCGCACACGCCAGCAAAATGGCGTCNCAACGCCGTTCGCCAATCAGACACAAGGCCCGTTGCCAGGGCCTCGCGCAGCCAATCTGAGACTGGATAGGTCCACATCAAAGGAACCGCCCCACCAGTTCGTCTCTGTGCAGGTCGAAGTATCTATAGTCTATGGCAGTACGGCTACGTCCAACTTTTCTGAAGGCCTGCTGAAGTTCTACTTCCAGGATGTTCCTCCGCTTCATGCCAACAAAGCTCAATTGAGGCTAGAAATTTAGCGCTAAACCAAAGACACAATGGACCGCATTCGTGCGCACTCAGTGTAATATATTTTGCATAATAAATACATATTTATTACCAGGCATTACCAACACGCCTATTATCTCTCTGTTTTACTCATATTTATTATAAATTAAAAATTATAATTTACAAGTTAAAATATTAATAAAACTTTAAATTAACTGGAAGTATGGTAGTTTTATGTTGACAAAAGTATAAAACGCTCATGGTGCAAGGCATATTTAGGTAACCATCAAACGCCTAATACATGGGGTAATTTGCAAAGGTTTGATTCAAGAAGTGCGAAAAAATCGCGAATGGACTATAGTTAACGGACGAGCTAATATCTCAGCACCTAAGAAATTCAACGGGATTAAAAAAAAAGAAATTTGTAAAGAGAGGTAGGCATATAAAAGTATATCAGTCAAGTCATACAACCAATACTGTATTGATGCGGAGGAGCCAATAATTTAAATTATGGTTACCTAACTGACTTACACTGAACCACGATACTTCCACCTTAGTTCGAAGACGGAGGCTGATTTGGACGCGTGGTAAAGGCGACCGGCACATGAGTCCATAGACCAAAGAGATGGTAGACCGCTTATTCGTCTTCTGCGCATGTGCCCAACATTGACCTACCCCAAAGGAACACAGCTGTCAAAGTCACACGGTCAACGGTGATGAACGTGTTTGTTTATATCTGAAGTTTCAAATGAAGCCACTATTATATTAATACAATTATTTTGCCAGTTTGAAATTAATCAATCTGCATTACAAATTGGTCAGAGGAAAAATGCGTAACATCTCAAAGCATTTGTTAACAAATCAGTTTTCTAACCTAACCTCAAAACCATGCCATTTTCGCCGGACGTGTTGGCAGAATATCGTCCATTCACGGTTTCTTCACACTTTTTGAATCAAACCTTTGAAAAATCACCCCATGTATGACGTGTTGAGTTATTTCTTAAGTATGTTATTTATCACAAGAGTTTTATACTTCTGTTAATATAGAAGTATCTCATTTTTCATTAAATTAAACTTTCACATATATTTTATTTATAAATTATACTTAATTTATAATAAATACTAATAAGAAAAAGTGAGAAAACATATGTGTTGGTAGCACCTAGTAAGGAATAGTTCAAATGCGAAATATTACTACATCTGAGTGCGCACGAATTCGGTGCGTTGTCCTTTGGTGTAATTTTCTAGACTCGGTTAGGCTTAGTTTCGATGGGGCGGAGGAATATCCTGGAAGCAGAACTTTAGCAGGGCATCAGAAAAGTGTGAAGTAACCGTGAATACGCTATAGCAGTTCAATATTGGTACGTGGAGATTGGTTGTGCGCAGCCAGCGAGATCGGTCTACCTCATCTTTAGTCTACGCATGAGCCTTTCTTCTGCGGCTCCTCGGTCTACCTTGCTCGGCGGGCGTGGTGTAGCAAAAAAAAAACAGTTTTAGGGTGTTTAGTTGGCCTATGTTGTCGCTGGATCTCGAGCAATCGTGCCCTGGTTGACAAGTCCCGCGGAGGGGACTTTTGTTGCTTCAACCAGCAGGCTTTGACTATAGCGTCCCAGTGGAGTTCGTTGCCAGCTGGGGTAATTAATCTTTCGAGTAATATAGTGTGTTCAGGCATGCCGCTAAACTGCGGTGTACTCGTCCCAACCTATAATATGTTCGCGATAAATACACGTCTTCCGTGGAAACACATTTAATAAATAAATTTAATAGTGCTAAATTGTAGGAAAAATGTGACTTAGTAGTTCATTTATTATTCCGTTAACATATTTACGCTCAAAGTGTTACAGTGGCCGTCTGAAAATAGGTGAGCTTTTTACGTAAACGAGCGTTCTTTCAATTCAAGATTCTTAAGTTACTGGTTGCGTAATCATTTCCCGTAAGTGAAGAAACTCATCTGTAGGTTACACAGATCAAATTAAGTGTGTGTGAAAATATATAAGAAGGCGTTCAAAATACGCCGAATAAAGCGATTTTCGTAAAATGAGGCAATAAATAGCCCTTTTATGAAATAAGACACTTGTATACACCTGNCCTTTTTTCATAATCACCAAAGAAAATAAATATGAAAATGCAATTTCAATATCACGTATCATTACAACAGAGACTATAATCTGCAAGAAAATATTTAAATTAACCATTGAATTTAATGGTAAATAGTTTTAACCTTCCCTCGTATATGTCTGGGACAATTTAAATGGCACAAGTAATTGTGTTTACATTTCAAAGTTTTGTTTTGGCTGTACGCTATCTAGATACGTTAGTGTGAACCTCCTTCGTCTTTTTTTGGTTACACTTTGGTTGACTTAGGCTCTATATAAAACTTTACAATCTTTGGTGTTGAATGTATTTTGTACGCAGAAGCAATTTTCTGAATTAAATAAATCATTAATGACTTCAGATTTTTAACAATTTTAAGATCTGTCTTTCTAGGATCGAGGCCTATGGTATATATGGAACGAGGATTGGGTTTTCAAAGAGAACAAGAACTACTTTTTCTCCCACAAGTAACCAAGGCTATGCATCACTTTTCTGTGCGCTTTTCGTTACATTGATCTCCCGAAGTTGTTACTTATTTATGGTACTATTTAGTCTATATTTTAAAGAGCATTAGAGCAAATAAAATGAAACGTTCATTCCCATTGGTTTAGATATTTTACCATAAGAAAGTTATTTACGGTTGATAGAATTTTTTTTGTAAAATTGTAAGTAAGATTTGGTTTTAGTAAATAACATCTTTCTGTTTCCGTTGCAACTCTTTTCTTACAGAACTGAAATTTGAATTCCTTAAAGATAGCTTCTCTCGTGTGAAAACGCAATTAACTATCGAATGAAAAACCCATTCGAATGCTCTTATCGCCATAGCTGTCCCTGGGTACGGTCACTGAAACGTTGCCCTCTGAGTTTTCAGGAAGTGAGGTTCTGAAAAGCGAAAGCAGGAGTGCGGTCGCTTTTCATCTCTGCCGTCTACGGGTGGGCCAGTTTGTCACGGTAACAGGAAATGGAGGAGAGAGAACGAAGTTGATTGGTCAGAAGTCGTACTCATGTTCCTCCGACACGAGGCTTCTCTCGGATTGTACGAAATTTGTACCTCGAGGCGAAAATAAACTTCACCTCTGGGAACGAGATAGGAAAATACACAGAAGCGACAAAGTGTGATCACAGAGAAGGCGAGTATACAGAGGTTGAACGACCGCTTACACAACTAACTCTAGCCGCACGCAGGGGCCGGGGTGATGTAGTGGTTAGACTACTCGCCTCCCACCAAGGCGAACCGGGTTCGATCCCCAGCTGGGTCGCCCCTCAGATTTTCGCGTGTGGGAATCGTGCCGGACGATACCGCTGGTCGGAGGTTTTCTCGTGGATCTCCCGTTTCCCCCCACCCTTTCAATTCCGGCCTGCTCCATGCTCACCTCGCTTCACTCTCGTCGTGTCTCTAGGCCTCGATATTCAGAGCCATCTAAATCTCCTCACTCACTCCCCCCCCCCTCGCTCCAGCCACACGTGGCAGCAAAATGGCGTCATTAGACAGCAACATGTGGGAACGCCGTTCGCCAATCATCGCCTGGTAACTTAATCGCCAGCCAACAGCCCATGCAGTAGGGAATCTTCCGCAGTACGCGGTAGCCAATCAGACTCCAGGTCCGTCCACAGAGCCTCGGGCAACCAACCAGCGGACGGGTACGCCAACATCAAAGGAACCGCCACGCCATTTCACTTCTACATGCTTACCTGTTCTGTGCCACGGAGTCAGATCCTGAACATGTCACCAACTTTTTTTTTCTTTCAAATAAACACGCAATTACTGTAAAAAAAAATTATTTTTGTAGCTCTGATATATCCCAGTTGCATTTAAATTCTATAAAAAAAATTCCAAAGGCTGTGTTTATACAATTAGGATGCAAAATGTTCTTCCAAGTCACGTACGTAGTTTTGACCGGTTTAGTCGCACACGTGTTGATCGGAGTTCGTGACTTGAAAGTTGGTCTTGCGCTCTCTACACCCTTCTTTCCTATACACATTCAAGCAGGTGTCGTCGCGTAACTATTTCTCTGTGTGTGCAACGTCCAATGAAACCAGTTTATTAAGGGGGAATCCCCTGCAAACACTGTTAAACTCTTCAAAGTCACACACGATCATAAGAAGCATGGCGAACGCAATGGAAAAAAAGCGTAAACTAGCTTCACGTGTGTTCGGTTCCTCAGAATTTTTTATGGAGACCATAAGGTTCTGATACAGCACAATGTTCAGAAAAGATAGGAAACTGTCGATATGTAAAATGTAAAATTTTTATCAATCAAGTAACACTGCATCCAGTGGTCATGTTGGCGTGAGATCGATGCCTATCTCTCTCCCTGTCTGACACCTTTAAATCGATTTATGTATTATGATACTATTTCGTTGTCCATCACCATGACGTTACCTTGGTTTCCCACCAACTCTAAGGCTATCAAATTATCATTAGCCTTTCGTAGTTATTAAGAAAAGAAATGGAATTTTTATAATATTACGGCATCTGTACAATTGCACTTACACGATATAAAATTCTCACGCCTGTAGTTTTATGTGCTTTCTCGTGAATCTCTAGCATATACAGTTCATACATAAAGGTTTCATATTATTTTTAGGAACAAACAAAATGCCTATTTATTAATTGAGTTTTTATCACAATACAAAACGTTCGATGTAATTGAAAAAGAGAGTTGCTGTAATTAAAACACAGCTATCCGTACTCGTATAATTGTTGTGATTACTTTCTTCTGTTCGGCCTATTTGTACAACACACAAAGACCGTTCCATAGAAACCCTTTTAAGGCAGAGTGCGTCTTATTATTACTTCCTCTCTTCTATTCTTCCTTTTGTTGTGACGTCTTTACAGCAAATAACAGAGCAGCAGGCATCTCATGGAGTGAAAAATGAATACTACCGCGGAGGAAAATGTAATAGCAGAAGACTTCAAAAGTTTGTTGTTTATTCTCTTCGTCGTCAGTTCGTTTAACAAATACGAGATTATAACAAGATTGTANCCTCTCTTCTATTCTTCCTTTTGTTGTGACGTCTTTACAGCAAATAACAGAGCAGCAGGCATCTCATGGAGTGAAAATTGAATACTACCGCGGAGGAAAATGTAATAGGAGAAGACTTCAAAAGTTTGTTGTTTATTCTCTTCGTCGTCAGTTCGTTTAACAAATACGAGATTATAACAAGATTGTATTTTTTTTTTTTGTTTGCCCTAGATTTTCATATTTTCGTACAGATCAAGATGACAAATGGCGATACATGACATTTTACTCTTCCTTCCTGTCGTTATTTGTACGCCGTTCGATGTAAATTATCGATACGCCGAGTCGCAACGTTTACATAAATGGAAAAAGTTATTACTTCCGGAGTTTTGATCTCGTTTGTGATTTTTTTTTTAAACTAAATGATCGTTTCCGTGTTACTGTTTGAAGTTGTACTTCTTTTGGTAAAATATTAGAGTGCAACGGAAGTTGCGCGCACACAGTGTAACGAAATTCGACAGCGAACGCGGTACGTTTATGACCCAACACTGAAATACAAATTGTAATATTTGCCTAGTAACAGAGCTTAAGAGTATTATTTCTCACACTTAGGTTTTTGAAGTTATACTTATTTTGGCGCGTTTCTTTCTTCGGTCATTTTATCGTTTTTCATACTTACATAAATTATTTGCATACGTGATAAAATTTTGTTTTAGTCACGCCAAAGAAGTATAACTTCTAACACGCGTACATAAGTACACTCACCCATGTTTTTCTATTAATCTGATATGTTTTGCATTCCATCCAATTCCCATCGATGGAAGGAGGTCATGCCAAAACTATCATGCACGATGCAGAGGGAATGTTGTTTATAGAGTAGGATGGATGCCTGAAATACTGCACGAGCGTATCAATGTAATATAAGTGCATAAAATCAGGATTCAGCAAATACAGTTTTTCTGCGTATTGCGAAATGACCGAGTTCCGCTGTTACTGCTCAACGGTTTAAGGCCCCCGTCTACCTGGATATTTTTCCCACGTTTAGACCGAGAAGCGCGGGAGCTATAAGGGCGACACTGCCACGCGCATCAAGTACGCCATCGCCGCTAAGCGCAAGGCTCTGAACTGGCGTGCAGTGTTCTCGTCGTGCTGCGTGTACCTATGGGACTTTCAGCGGTGACCATATTATTTTATTAGTGGGGAGTCTTTAGGAAGGTTCAGTGCAGGCCCCTACAGTAGTTTTGTATGTATCTGATACGTGCATTTTAAGCTACAGCGCCTTGGAAAGGCGGTTTTTTTTTAAAAGTTTTGGAGTACTCTGAATTGATGTTTCTAACGTACGTGATATTTTGAAAGTACTTAACAGCTCTCGTCTCGTCTGTGTGTTCTTTTCGTAGATCAGCACGTTGGACGCACGCTTAATAGTTTCGTTGAAAAACGTGTATTTGAAACACTCTGCAACGCAGTTCAAGCGCCAGGTAGACGGGCGCCTTAAGCGTATGTTTTCTTAATAAAATTTACTGTGGACAGTAAGCCAAATAGTTTTACGCCCATCTAGTACAGTTGACGTCTATATAATGAATCACGAGTATCTCGTATGCTGATGTGCGTGTGTAGTGCTTGTTTAAGATAATAATTTAAACGTACCTCGTTTACGCCTGAAGTTTTTAAACGACCCGCTTAAGTTTGTCGCAAAAAACATCTTAATTATCGCAGTGGTATCCCAGCATATCAGGTTCGCCTGTACGAAAGAATCGTAGTAGAGGAATATGTGTTCTTGCAGCATAAAAGGAAACCTACGCTCTGGCATATTAGGTGCAAAAAGTATTCTTTATTTTAGTTTGAAACAACTTACGATTTTAGAAGTACGAATCTGGACGCAAGCGTGAAAACGTTACGCCTTTGTTGACCAATTTGGCACAAGAAGTAAAAATAACAGCATGAGTGAATCAGTGTAAATACGGGCTTGTTGTAAAACCAAATGTGAANAAAATAACAGCATGAGTGAATCAGTGTAAATACGGGCTTGTTGTAAAACCAAATGTGAACAAACGGGGTATATTTGTTCCCACACATCATATTGACAGCTTTGGCAGAAATTTTCTAGTCAATGTTTGGGGGGGCATAATGAGAAGAAGAAAATCAATCTAGGCTGTACCCAGTTAATTAGGTGCTTATGAAATAAATTGTTTTAAAAAATTCACTGCCCTTACCTGCATCTATTTTAACTGGCACACTGCATTCCATGCGCCCNTTAATTAGGTGCTTATGAAATAAATTGTTTTAAAAAATTCACTGCCCTTACCTGCATCTATTTTAACTGGCACACTGCATTTCATGCGCCCGGTAAAGTTGGTAACAACGAAAGTGAAGCAATTCCATAGTGTTGACGGTGAATTAAACGTTTTGGGTAAACATTTGTGATTACTGAAATGATGTATTTTGCTTTCTGTATTTTTTTAACGAACATAAGTGTAAGAATATGCAAATTTTAAAAATATTTACTTTTCTAGCAATCGCATTCTTTTACCTAACCGCCACGTTAATAAAGAGATCAGACTCCTGGTAATGTCAGTTTTACATATTGCGGAAGAATACACAATGCGCGTACAAGTAGATCTGAAGCAGAGCTTTCAAACGTGCTCAGTTTACCGTGAAAAACCTATAACTCATATTTAGTTTATTTTAACAATGTCGTGACAGGTGGTAACCGCGTGGTTGACATGTGCCTCTACTATCAAGACACCCGCTTTAAGCAAGGAACGCCCTTTATTACTGCGTAAATGTTAACCACATGGGTTATTTTACTAATAAATAACTACCCGAAAACAGAAAACAATAACACATACTTGGCAATTCACTTTTCGAATACTATGCGGTTATTTTTGCGGTAACATTCGTGACAAAAAAAGACATATTTACAGTATTCCAGTCAAATTTTAATAATTATTGTAATAAAATATATTTAACCAAGGGGTTATGATTTGGGAAACTCGACTAATGCCTGAAGGTATGCAGGAGGCTATTCACACCATGAATCCTGCAGGGCAGTCCACAATCCAATNACAAACGGGGTATATTTGTTCCCACACATCATATTGACAGCTTTGGCAGAAATTTTCTAGTCAATGTTTGGGGGGGGGGGGCATAATGAGAAGAAGAAAATCAATCTAGGCTGTACCCAGTTAATTAGGTGCTTATGAAATAAATTTTTTTTAAAAAATTCACTGCCCTTACCTGCATCTATTTTAACTGGCACACTGCATTTCATGCGCNTTTTAAAAAATTCACTGCCCTTACCTGCATCTATTTTAACTGGCACACTGCATTTCATGCGCCAGGTAAAGTTGGTAACAACGAAAGTGAAGCAATTCCATAGTGTTGACGGTGAATTAAACGTTTTGGGTAAACACTTGTGATTACTGAAATGATGTATTTTGCTTTCTGTATTTTTTTAACGAACATAAGTGTAAGAATATGCAAATTTTAAAAATATTTACTTTTCTAGCAATCTCATTCTTTTACCTAACCGCCACGTTAATCAAGAGATCAGACTCCTGGTAATGTCAGTTTTACATATTGCGGAAGAATACACAATGCGCGTACAAGTAGATCTGAAGCAGAGCTTTCAAACGTGCTCAGTTTACCGTGAAAAACCTATAACTCATATTTAGTTTATTTTAACAATGTCGTGACAGGTGGTAACTGCGTGGTTGACATGTGCCTCTACTATCAAGACGCCCGCTTTAAGCAAGGAACGCCCTTTATTACTGCGTAAATGTTAACCACGTGGGTTATTTTACTAATAAATAACTACCCGAAAACAGAAAACAATAACACATACTTGGCAATTCACTTTTCGAATACTATGCGGTTATTTTTGCGGTAACATTCGTGACAAAAAAAAAGACATATTTACAGTATTCCAGTCAAATTTTAATAATTATTGTAATAAAATATATTTAACCAAGGGGTTATGATTTGGGAAACTCGACTAATGCCTGAAGGTATGCAGGAGGCTATTCACACCATGAATCCTGCAGGGCAGTCCACAATCCAATCTGCGCCAATTTGAGAAAGGGTTCCTAGTCTGTCGCGTTTAATGATTCTCGTCAGTCGTCGTTTGTCCCGTTCTTTCGCGATCTTTTTCCGGCCGCAGCGATGTCGAAGATGTGATGTTTTACCGGATTCCCGATATTCACGGCACACTCGTGAAATGGTCGTACGCGAACATCCAAATGTTAATCGCTACCTCGGAGATGCTATGTCCCATCTCTCGTGCGCCGACTATAACACCACCTTCAAACTCACTTAAATGTTGATAACCTACCTTTGCAGCAGCGGTAACCGATCTAGCTGCCGACCGCATCGCGTTACTCTGATTGGTTCCATACCTCTGTTATTCGCACACGCACGCCTATACCAGTTTTTTTGGCTCTTCAGTGTACATTGAAAATTTTCTGTTAATATAAACAAATTAGAAGCCCCACCCTCCGAGATTCGAACTTCATAGTTAGCGGCCTAACACTACGTCATAACAGCCTGAGATAAAGTGACAGCTGACGAAATTATTATATTTTTTAAATACACCCATTTTTAGTACTGGTCAACGTGCGTGAATAAATATTTCCAGTTTTAGAGCTTTATTTCTTAGTTTCCTTTCGAACTTGTGTTATAACGATGTTTATGCCACTATTAAGCATCAACAAATGCACTAGCAAACACCGTTACCGTCCTAATTATCACAAAAATACAAACAAACTNCGCCACTATTAAGCATCAACAAATGCACTAGCAAACACCGTTACCGTCCTAATTATCACAAAAATACAAACAAACTCTCGAGATGTATTTTCGAACTAAGGCGATCAACCGAGTGGCGAAGCAAATACACATACAGCCGATTTAACAAAATATTTTGTTAACGGTCTAATTTAGTTATTCAAGCGTGCATTTCGTTAGAAGGACCGAATTAACTTGGTTGCGTTTCGTGTTTTTGTTTACTCGACAAAATGTGTTGTGGGGGAAACTATTTTCGGCCCTATACAAACAAGTTTTTTGTTTTCGCTGGAAGAAACCTTTCTCTAAGTGAATAAATTTGCAGCTCCTTTGGCGCCAGTCTGAATTATACAGTCCTCCCTACATCCAAGCGACTGACCTCCGTTCGATAACTGACCACTTCTATGGCGAGAAAGAATTTATTTGACACCATGNCCCTACATCCAAGCGACTGACCTCCGTTCGATAACTGACCACTTCTATGGCGAGAAAGAATTTATTTGACACCATGATAGGTAATCCAGTGTCTAACACGCTATACTTCTATACCGAGGGGAAGGGGGGTGTGTTAGGCCTCGATTCCCCACCTAACTATCCTGATTTATGTTTTCAACGGCTTCCTAAGATCACTCTAGGTGAACGCTGGGATGCCTTCTCAACACAGTTCGTAGCCGATTTATTTTCAATTTTTGATGGTGCAAGTCACAGATCCCATCGCCCATAATGAGGTAGGCCGATTTTTCTTTATATGCTCATATCTACAACTTTGGATCACCAATAGCCTTATATATAACTGCCGAAATCACGTTTTCAAACAGTGGTGAACACGTCTGTTTAATTTTGGATTTTCAGCAGACCCACACTTTTATTTGAATTAAATATTTCAATTAATTTGAATAATTTCTGGTTACATTAAAACCATACCATGAAAAAACTTATCAAGACCCCCAAAGCACGTATTTCCATATAAGTATCCTAACCTCAAATCCAATTGCATGTTGTTTTGTCAATGATACAGGCTAAAAAAACTGTCAAAAACGTTCGTTTCCCGAGATCCAGCGCTGTTAGGCACACGAATAAGTCCCGTGTTTTATATACCCTCAGTTTTCGGACATTTCTAATGGCGTGGTAGCAAACGAAATCGCAAAATTCACACAGGCCACGACTTGTAGTAAACGATCTTCNCGGACATTTCTAATGGCGTGGTAGCAAACGAAATCGCAAAATTCACACAGGCCACGACTTGTAGTAAACGATCTTCTTTTTTTTCCAGACGTAAACAAACTACTGCGCATGCGCACACTGTTCTATGCGCACCACGCTGGCCAACACTTGACGTCCCGCCAAGGACGCGTCCCTCGAACGACAGATACACTCATCATAATTCACGCTCGTTAACGCAGAAAAATTGCGCCATGATTAATAGCCCCGGGCTTGAAGAGGCAAGTGCGTAGCGACTTCCTCATCTTCAGCACTTGGCGGCCGGCTTCACTGTTTACGGTACTTTTTTTTTATTTCAGTCGGTTCACGGTTAATTGACCACTTTTAAACACCAACCTTTGAAGGAAAAGAAAAACGCCATGCCCTTAGCTGCGTGTACACTGAAGAGCCAAAAAAACTGGCACACCTGCCTAATATCGTGTAGGGCCCCCCTCGAGCACGCAGAAGTGCCGCAAGACGAAGTGGCATGGACTCGACTAACGTCTGAAGGTATGCAGGAGGCAATTCACACCACGAATCCTGCAGGGCAGTCCACAAGTCCAATCTGCGCCGATTTGAGAAAGGATTGCACGTCTGTGTCACGTTTAATGATTCTCGTCAGTCGNAGTCCACAAGTCCAATCTGCGCCGATTTGAGAAAGGATTGCACGTCTGTGTCACGTTTAATGATTCTCGTCAGTCGTCGTTTTCCCCGTTCTTTCGCGATCTTTTTTCCGGCGTCGTCGATGTCGAAGATGTGACGTTTTACCGGATTCCTGATATTCACGGTACACTCGTGAAATTGTCGTACCCGANAGTCCACAAGTCCAATCTGCGCCGATTTGAGAAAGGATTGCACGTCTGTGTCACGTTTAATGATTCTCGTCAGTCGCCGTTTGTCCCGTTCTTTCGCGATCTTTTTTCCGGCCNGTCCCGTTCTTTCGCGATCTTTTTTCCGGCCTCGTCGATGTCGAAGATGTGACGTTTTACCGGATTCCTGATATTCACGGTACACTCGTGAAATTGTCGTACCCGAACATCCAAAATGTTATCGCTGCCTCGGAGATGCTATGTCCCATATCTCGTGCGCCGACTATAAAACCACGTCCAAACTCACTTAAATCTTGATAACCTGCCATTGTAGCAGCAGTAGCCGATCTAGCTGCCGACCGCATCGCGTTACTCTGATTGGTTCCATACCTCTGTTATTTGCATACGCACGCCTATACCAGTTTTTTTTTTCTTGGCTTTTCAGTGTATAACAAAGATTGTACCATAATGTCGGCAGCGGGCTGTAAACGGTTCTGCGTATTATGTCGCGTTAAACTGCTGTTGTTAAAAAATATTGACCACGGCAGAGGAGAAATGGCGACTTTGGCACAAATGGCTGGGGGCTCGGAGCGTCGCAGCAGTTCGTGCTCTGCCATTCCGGTCCCCCGACGGCCATATTGTAAGTCATCTTTGATCAATGTGGCCTTGAGCTTTGACCCCGGTGACCTTTGACACAAAAAATCAAAATAATAATTCTAAAAAACCAAAACATTTACTACCGTATACTACCAAGGCGACCTTACTTCTGCTGATTTTTGCATGCTGATTACTAACAAGTCATGCCAAATTGCTTCAAGTGGAGCGTTACAAAATTCTAAGCAACATGAGGGAGCCAACCCCTATTTAATGAATGAAGGATGTGCTCTCCATAAAAGCGTTGTATGTGGCTCCCAATATTCTAAATATTTGCCTGTGTGTAATTTTTCGTTACTTAATCGCGAGTAATTTTCAATTTATTGTTGCATGAAAAATTTCCATTCTCCACTTTCGGGGGGCGTTTACCACTCTCTGAAATCACTGTAGACCCTGAGTCGTATATACGTTTCCCTGTTTATTCGTTCTAAGGATTCCGTTTACGCCGGGTTAACATACGTCAACAACTCACTCTTGTATGCGGTTGGGTAACGGTGATTTTTTTTTCAAAGTGCTCACTTTACCGTAAACAACCTATAGTGGATTTGATGGCACTTTTTTTTCCTGGAAATCCACAGCAAAAGTTAGACCAATGAGGACACGTCGTGTCTCGTGTTCTCAGTTTCGTTGTCGAGTGTTGAGCAAAGAAAGACTTTTCTCCCAGGACTTAATTCGAACCATCGGCTTGGGTTAGTGCGTGTGCGCTTGTCGTGAAATGTGTTGGACGCGTCGTGATTCAAAGATTTACAGCCTTTCCCCTCGTCCCTTTTTCTTCTCGACACCTTTGGGAAGCGATAGTTTTCCCGCCCCTTCCCACCATGTTANTGGGTTAGTGCGTGTGCGCTTGTCGTGAAATGTGTTGGACGCGTCGTGATTCAAAGATTTACAGCCTTTCCCCTCTGTCTCTCTCTCTTTCTCCTCCCTCTCTCCCTCTTCCAATTCCTCTAAATTCAGCGCCGTAAAATTCTGATTGGTCCCGTATAGAGGTCATTAAGGAGCATAGTCAACTTCAGTTACGGTGGTGAGGCGACAGATTCCATCGGGTTAAAAGCGAAGACGTGGAACTTCGGAACTTCACGACAAGAGAGTGTCGATTTTCCATGCGACGTGCAAAACCTCACTGTAACCTAATTTGTGTTACACAGTAAAAAAATACATCGGTAATTTTACAGAACAGTACTGGTAAAAAAAATTTCTGAATTCTCCGTAACATTACGGAAATTTTGCTTTATCAATAACGAAATTTCCGTAAATTTCGTGGACGGAACCTTTTCACTAATTGGCTAGTTATTTTTTTCGTTCTTCTGATACATATAAAAAGAGATAACGAAATGGAAATCTTATATTTTAGTTTTGAGGGTGTTTTACTGTGTATAAAAATAAATTAGATAAACTTAAAATATTTTTCTCTGGGAAGAGATTTCAACATGAAAAATAATGTTACGGAGCGCCTTACTTTCGCCAACTACCTGAGTACCATATTCTTGTGACTGTGTAAGGTTACGCAAGTGTTATTTTTATAAATGCCACACACACANCACGACAAGAGAGTATCGATTTTCCATGCGACGTGCAAAACCTCACTGTAACCTAATTTGTGTTACACAGTAAAAAATACATCGGTAATTTTACAGAACAGTACTGGTAAAAAAAATTTCTGAATTCTCCGTAACATTACGGAAATTTTGCTTTATCAATAACGAAATTTCCGTAAATTTCGTGGAACTTTCCGTGCACGGAACCTTTTCACTAATTGGCTAGTTATTTTTTTCGTTCTTCTGATACATATAAAAAGAGATAACGAAATGGAAATCTTATATTTTAGTTTTGAGGGTGTTTTACTGTGTATAAAAATAAATTAGAGAAACTTAAAATATTTTTCTCTGGGAAGAGATTTCAACATGAAAAATAATGTTACGGAGCGCCTTACTTTCGCCAACTACCTGAGTACCATATTCTTGTGACTGTGTAAGGTTACGCAAGTGTTATTTTTATAAATGCCACACACACGCCTCTTTCAGTTTTGTTTTCAGTTGTTTTTAAGTGATAGTAACAGTTCCAGATGCCTGATACTTCTCTTTGATGTTTGAAGGAATAGGTATATGTGATTTGGGTATCGTAAATGTCAAGGAAACGATATTTCTATGGTTAAATTGGCGAAGAAAACTTCGCGTGAACACGGTCTTGTTCGCTCCCTAAACCCGATACTTAGGAAATTAGGAGACCGCGTTTTGTATACAGGATGATTCTAAAATCATGGGACAAACATAGAGGGGCAGTAGAGCTCACTAAACCAAACAATTATTGTATAGGAATATATGGGCGGAAGTGGCGCGTTGAGACACAAACACAAAAATAACACATGAAATGCAACACAGTGTTTATTTTCAACATCGCCGCTAAATGCCTTTTTACAGCAATGTTTATAATAATTGCTCAAAATTGCTACCACCGACAGTAATGCAAGCTTGGTAGCGTCGGTGGAGTGATTGGCGAACAGATTCAAATACGCCGGGTATTTCACGCACGCCACCATTGTCAGCCAATCACGCCATATGTAGAGGTCGCCAAGCATGCGTGACTGTTGGTGGATGCATTTCCAGCAACTGTTTTAACATTTTCTGTACGGAATCACTCGTCAAGTATGCTGCTAATGAACATTTTATGTTTCCGTTAATGTGTTATGTTTTTGGGTTTGTGCTTCAACGCGTCATTTCCGCCCATATATTCCTATACAATAATTGTTTATTTTTAGTGAGCTCTACCCCTCCGCAATGTTTGTCGCATGATTTTAGAATCATCCTGTATACAGAGCTCACTTCAGTTTTTTCGAATTACGAATGACGTTTCCTTATAGGTTAAACTGTACGTTTCTTAAAAAAAAAAAAAAAAAAAAAGGCTTTTTTATGGAAATGTTTATCACTGTAGACATTCATAAGAAGCGGAAGGCTCTGAACTGGCCTGCAGTTTTCTTGTCTTGCAGCATGTACCTATGGGATTTTAAGCGATGGCCGTATTATTTTCTGGTGGAAAGTTTGTAGCAAGGTTCAATGCAGTACCCCCGATTTTATTCTGCATTTATCTGACGGACGCGATTGTTTGAGACACGCTGATTGGCAAAGCCGTTTTTTTTTTTATAGAAATGTTGGAGAACTCCGAAATTATTTTTTAATGTTTGTGATGTCTTGAGAGTAATGGACTGGCGCGTAATCTTTTTCGCAGATCACCACTTCAGGAGCACGTGAAATAGTTTCGTAGAAAAGCCTGGATTCCAAACACTCTGCAGTAAAGTTCAAGCTCCAGTGGGCCCCCATTAGCTAAATGTAGGTTTATAAATTTGTTCTAATTTTTTATAAAAAAAAAAAAGGCCTGGAGTTTTGGCGTCTTACGGCGTCCGCAAGATACCTGTAAACAAAACCCTCTGGAGACATCGCGGATAAACGGATCGACTCGCCAGCTTTTAAGACTACATTAGCACGGGATCTTTTTTAAGGGATGTTCAAGGCACAGTAGCAAGGGGGCAATACGGGTGACTCCAACACACGCGCCTAACTCCTCATCGCTCTTAAACGCAAGGCGCGCTGTACTGTGCAAATTAGGTGTGCAACAGTGGGACTTCATTGCACGAGATTAAAATCCCACTGATTGAATTACGTCCGTATGGTTCCGTATGGTTTTACTTTTCTCCGACCTCTTTAAGTAACTGCGCAATCAAATTTTAAAATTGCAATTTTTTTTACAATTTTTTTATACTTGTAAAAAACGGGCTTAGATAAAAAAATGTATGTTTTCCGACAAAATGTCAAATAATTATAATAATATTTATTTACTGAGATAAGCGTAACCGCGGAAAAAAAATTCAGGATTACAAACTAAAATTATGTGTTGTAGTTTATTTTGGAATTTAGACATATATTTACATGTAAGAAGATTAAGTATATCAGGAAAAAAATTTAGTTTGCTCTAGTTTATGGAAAACAACTTTCTTGTTATAATATCAGAAATTCCAAAATTTCTGTTGAATTAAAATTAAATAAATAAATAACTTGTTGGTAAAAATTTAAGTGCACTGTATTTGTAAACAGGTTCCAAACTTCGCAAACAGGGGAATACGAGATGAGCATCGCACCCTTTTTCTGACACCTGTAGAGCGATGGCCACCTATTAAACCTCGCCCTTTGCTCTCGCAAGGGCAAAGGGACGTGAACAATCAACCTTTCCCCTCACGGCGATAAGGACACGTCGGAGTTGTTTTGAAGCTGCGCTCCCGTAAACACGGGCATCCCTGTCGACCTTCAGGACAGCTGTTTCTCAGAAGTCGTTGCCAAAATACGCTCGGAAATTCAGGAACGATGCCAATTTGGTCAGGTCATTGTCGTGCGCAGAATTGGTGGTCAAATTTTTTTTGTTTCCGTCGAGGAACGCTATAAACACAAAAGCCGCAAAATAAAGTTAACGAAATTTTAATTTTTTATTTTGTAGTTTTTATAAAACTCCATCAAAGAATCATAACTACAGAGTAAATAAGTATAGTCCATTCACGGTTACCTCTAACTTTTTTGAAGCCATGCTGAAGTCCTACTTTCAGGATGTTCCTCCGTATTATGCAGACAAAGTTTAACTAAGCCTAGTAAATTACACCAAACGGACAACGCACCTAATTCGTGCGCACTCAGTGTTATAATATTTTGCATTATAACTATTTCTTAATAGCTATTACCAACGCAACTATTTCCCCACTGTCTTTATTCTTATTAATTATAAATTAAATATAATTGTAGAAAAAGGATAAGTAAGCGTTATATTTAACAAAAAAAATACTGTAGGTGATTTTATGTTAACAAAAGTATAAAACGCTTGTAATACATGTCACATTTAGGAATAAAACCAAACACGTCATACATGGGTTTTTTTTTCAAAGGTTCGATTCAAAAGGTGTGAAGAAACTACACACGCAGCTTTTACGTGGCCGATCTTCCACTCGGACGGGAAGTAGAGAAGGGAAGCGCAGAAGACCGCGACCGGAAACAAACGGAAGTAGTGGGAACACTCGCCCTTCGCCTCGCGGACAACACGGCAGGGGTGGCGCAGTGACGCTGGGGTCATCCCCATCGGGACGGACCCCAGGGGGGCGGCACGTCATACCCCCACACCCTTCTCAGCGCTAGAGGGAGCTTTTCAAGCCCCCGCCAGAGCCTTCATCACCCCGTGGAGCGGAAGTGAGTTGCACGTGGCGGGATGGGGGAGGCGTGGGTTGCAGGCAGGGGTAAACAAGGGCGCCGTGTAGGTGCGTCGTTAACCCCCCTCCCCCCAGGCCCTTTTCCACCCCCTCGTGTGCCGCGCAGTGGTTGTTAACACCCTCCGCGGGCCTGGATACAAGCAGTCACCACACACTATTTAAAGGAGGTAGCACCCATTCCATTTTCGATTTTTCTTATAGTCTACTTACGGTTTCTTTGCACTTTTTGAATAAAACCTTTGAAAAATTACTCCTGTATGACGTTCTGGGATGTTACCTAAAAAACGATTTTATACTTCTGTTGACGTAGAAATATCTTATTGTTGGTTTAAATTGTACTTTACTTATATTTTCTCTGTGAGTTATAATATTTCATTTATAATTAACACGAATAAAACCGAGAGAAAAAAATGTGAAGGTTGGTAACGCCTGGTAATAAATAGTTCTTATTTGAAATATTGTGAAACTGGANCCTGTATGACGTTCTGGGATGTTACCTAAAAAACGATTTTATACTTCTGTTGACGTAGAAATATCTTATTGTTGGTTAAATTGTACTTTACTTATATTTTCTCTGTGAGTTATAATATTTCATTTATAATTAACACGAATAAAACCGAGAGAAAAAAATGTGAAGGTTGGTAACGCCTGGTAATAAATAGTTCTTATTTGAAATATTGTGAAACTGGATGCGCGCGAAAGCTGTGCGTGGTCTATTTGGTGCAATTTTCTAGACATGGTTAAGTTTTGTTTGCACGAGGCGGGGAAATAGCCTGAAAGTGGAACATGACCAGGCCTTCAGAAAAGTTGGTAGTAACCGTGAATTGGCAATACAAATCTTCGTAATGACAACTTATGACCACACACAAAAACATCAAAGCTTGGCATGACATAAGGGACTTCTTAACGAGTTATAATTTTTTTCAATTGTACGGGGTCAATTATACCTGTATTTTTACATGTGGAATCGATATTATTAAATCATTAGGTAACATTTGATTGTGGTTACAGATGTGAAACTAATCATTAAAAAAAAAAAGCTGGATTTCTGAATAACTGTTAAGAGGCTCCCTATGCCTTCACTAGCTTCGGTTTTAAATATTGACACCGAAAATTACGTTATGTAGGAAAATACGTAAATCCAAGATGGCAACATACTTCCCCCTTAAAATCGTTGGCCACGAAAAAATTCGTAATTTTATATTTGTACCACACACCCTACAACTTTGATACATTATCAGTTATTACCCTTTCCTCTAAAAAAAAATTGAGCTCCATAGTCTTTGCATAAATACATCTCAAATTCACAATTTTTTTTCGGTTTTGGAAATGTACAAATAATGAAACTATCTTACGTAAAATAATTAGATAATTCACACTGAAAGAAGATGCCAATAGTTACTCCAAGACGTCTATAAAAATGCACAAGGAGATGCTTCGTAATTTAAAAAAAAATTCTGAAACAAGGAAATTCTTGTATATTTTTTATTTGTGGCTGCCCCAAAATTTTTGGAAAAATAACTTTTGCTAAACATATCTCAAAATGAATCAAGACAAGACCTTTCAGTTGTTATTGTTAAATTTTCTGGAAATAGTTTGTGTTATTTTATTTGTACATTACGAAAACAGCAAAATTTTGACTTCGAAATGTAATTTTGCAAAAAAGGATACAACTTAAATCCATTTTATCCGAGGAAAAAGTATTTACAGATATTTTCTACAAGTTGAACAGTTTGTGGTACAAATATAAAATAACAAATTTTTCCTTGGCCAATCATCTTAAAGGGATTCTGTAGTGAAATATTGTCTGTAAAATAAGCGTACAAGTTTCTAAAATTATTTTCTATGTTTAGTATTGCATCTTTTATAATTGCGATATGATATAATAGCACGCAAAAATTATGTCAATGAAGGAAACTACTTTACAAAAGTGAATTAAACAAGCTATGGGAATTTGAAATTTATATATTAATTTTTCTTACAAATCTTAAAATGGATTAAAATTATTACGTTATGCTATGACCAGATATAATATTTTATATTATAAGAACATAAAAAAAACTATTTCGTGGAAATTCGCTATCCTATTCGCTAGTATTGAAGTTAAAACATTTGAGATACGTTAAGTGAAATTATTTATAAGTAAATGAACACTTTACAGCATATCTCCAAGACATCGCAAATTGCAATTAGTGAAACTTCAAGAAACACCTAAGTTGAAACAAAACTTTGCGACGACTCCTTGAAATTTAAACGAATCTAGGTTTAGAATAAAATTATCTTATTTCCGCTATAAAAATCGGTGGGTATTATTTTTTCTAATGTTGTAATATTTTCATTAAATCATCAATTAAATCACGTAACGAAACTATAAAATATCCTCGATGTCTAGAAATAAGTTTTTTTGCCCTTGAACAGTTTACATTGAAGGCCATAGCCGATTTCCCAACCCGGTCTTGAACGCCCAAGCACTCCTCCCGTCTCTCATTACGCAACCATCTACAAGACGTTGAGACACTTCTTCCGTGGTTTGGTGGTCGTGGTACTCGCCTCCCACCTGGGCGAACCGGGTTCGAGTCCTAGCGAGGGCGCTCCCATGTGGGAGTCGTGCCGGACGATAACGCTGTTCGACGANCCCTTCCCCAGTGGATTCCGACGCTGCTCCATACTCTCCTCACTTCACCCCTCCCTCATCGACTCTCAAGACGTCGATGCTAAGAGCCACCCAAAATCAACGCCAAATAGAAAACCAAAATCAACAAGAAAATTAAGAACTAAGAAATAAATAAATGTTACCTTACCAACTAAGTAATTGTAAACACTTTAGAACATTATTAACACTAGTAGAATCAAGCCTTCCATTTAATTTAAAAGAAAAATCAATTCAATTAAAAACTGGCATTTCAACAAAATACACATAGAACTAATTTTAAGGCCAGTATGCATTATGATTGGAATGGATAATAATATATATATTTAAAAAAAGAGCCACCCGAATTCTCTGCACTCCATAATCCATACTACCAAGAGTGTTTTTTTTACACTAGCGGATACATTTTGTGGATCTCAGAATACAGGCCTGACATCAACGGCGATTCAAATTCTTGGAAATCTGCACATCGTCCTCTGGAATGTAATTCTCATATGGTTATGGTGAACGTCGTTCCAACACGACACACACGCACATAGCCATATACTCCGTCATAGTCGCCATAAACTGTTTTTTAAACTGGTCGCCGTCTCATGTTTTCTGGAGTTCAAGCATGTACACTTCATTACCGTAAATATGTGGTTAATTATATAATAGAGGGCAGTTTTCGTGTTCAGTAACAAACAGTTCTTTATTTTTGTCATCTTAATTTTTAATTTTAATAACTAGAACTATCATTTACACAAATATTATTCTTTTGAAATATGTCTGCAAGGCAAAGAGGTAAATATTTTTGTCTCTTGGCACGGTTATAAATTTTGGACAATATATCTATTTATCTTTCATTAGTTTTTTCTTTGTTGTACTTCCGTTGTCAATATGATAAATTGAAAAACACCATTTCAAACTTCTTGCGTGAAATAGTTCTGTAGTATCTTCAAAGCACAAATTTTTTTACTACAAAAATAACATTTGGTGCGCTAATTACTATAAATATTTCGGGGAAAAAAAGTGATAACACATTTGCATGTTCGCGAACTATACCACAGGGGACGTTGATCGTAAAAAAAATTTAATCTTTGGAAACTTGCCGAAGTAAATGTTCTTTGCAGGGAAAAAATAATGTAAATTTTCAAGGTCACTAAACAGAGCATACTTTTTTCTGTTTTATCAGGTTTCGGCTAAACTTACGACAAGCTAATTTCACGTTGTGCAGAAAGAATATTTTACGCAACTAAGAAAAAAAAACCTGCGGGGAGAAATCTCGAACACGAAATTTAGTCGTGAAACGAAAAATAATATTTACATATAATATTCTTCCAAATCCTCTGTCCACAATAGATATCAGGACAACATAGTTAACGCTTCAGCATCGGTGCTACGAAATTACCAGTACACACCTTCGCATGGAAATACCTCAATGTAACACTTCCCGTTGTTTTCAAATATGGATGAAACGCTGATGGCGAAATTGTTCTACAATCTGGTCATGAAAAAAAGAACTACCATTGAAAGAAAACTTTTTTTTTCTTCACAAAAGTGTAATATGTTAAACATATAACATAGATGAAAGTTTAATTACTTGGACCGCGAACTCGCCAGCTCTACAAAATGTGGGAGATTAATTTTTCCAGTTTATTTTTTCGACTGGCATAATATTAGTTTAAGCATATTTGTATGTCTAAAAGATTAACAACGTAATTTTTTGTTTTTCTGTGCTGTGTAGTCATCTTCTTGAACTAATGAGTTATTTTGAAGATAGCTACGGATGACATAGAATGCAGAATACGGTCTTCCCAGGCGGAAAGTTGTGGATTTAAGTTCAACACCGAAAAAATATATGGCGTTTTAAGTGTAATATTTGTTTGTTTACTAGCCATCCATTGGTTCAATCTCAACCGATTGTACTGGAGGTGGTTTTTCCTGAGAGATTTAACATTCTCGTTCCAGACAAATTTGTATTGAATTCCTTAATGTAAGCATACACAAAACTTTCTAATTAAATTAAGATTCTCATTAGAATTGTTACGTAGACATAACATATTTCTAATGAAACGCAAACGTTTTACTCCTAACTTAGGGAATCTAGCTGTATTTACTCAGCAACGTAAAGCTTGCAGGTTAGATTTCCCACCGCCCATTATGCTTATTTTATTTGCATCGCAAGAGACATGCCACTCTCATCTCCAAATGATAGTGACTACAAGCTATATTTAAGGCTATTCACGATAAAGTGAGCACTTGCGAAATCAACCTTTGAAAAAATTCACTGCTCCTACCTGCATATATTTTAACTGGCGCATTGGGTGACATGCACAGAGTAAAGTTGGTAACGATGGAGGGAAAGTAGTTCCATACCTCAACGTCAAATATAAAGTGGTAAGTAATTATTTCTTTAGCTTTCTGTTTTTTTTTTTTTTTTTTTTTTTTTGTAATGCATCGAAATGTAAAAATGATCAGATTTGTAAACTATTCACTTTTCTAAAAATTTCGCAGTTTCACTTGACCGATGCATGAACAAAGTGATATGTGCCATGGCAATACTAATTTCACATATGTTGGAAGGATACACAACGTGCATACAAATAGATCTTCAAAGCGGGGATTTCAAAAGTGCTCAGTTTACCGCGAACAGCCTTGACCTACGTATATAATCATCATCAGAGAATAGTTAATGCCGTCCTCCATCTGCGGAAGAAGTAGTCGATGGTGTACGGTGAGGATGATATATAGACGCCTCTCAGAGACGAGAACACATAAACGCGATGAAGCGCTCGGCTGTGGGCGACATGTGTCGTAGTGGCCATAAATTGTGGCACAGTGTTGACAAACTCGCGTTGCCGTGTTGTTGCTTCCGTGTGGACTTGGGTCTGTTGGAGTTGCCTGGTTCGAAAGCAGCAAGGATTTGGTGTAGGGAAATGTGTACATGTTAAATGAAGTTCCGTTTTTTTTGCCATTGCTGTCAAAGGCAGATGTATACCACTAGCGACTTTTTTGAAGCAGATAAATACGTGCTTCTTTCATAGCGAAGCCTTTTGTAACATTAATGCATATCATTTTTTTCTGGGCAGATCAGAAAACTTAATGATTAAATATAAAATTACTGAAAAACAGGTTGTTATATTGGCTTGAAAGCATCATTTCTCACACTTAAGGTTTTTTTGCCCTAGTTTATATCTACAAATTGTGCTTTAAAAAACCTTATTTCAGTATTATGTATTTCCCTATACCAAATTCTCACTGCTTTCAAACTAGGCAGCAGCCTTAAATTCGTGTCGACAGGCGTGGACGCGCTCGCGTGGATTTCCCCTACTCGCCGTCGTTCTTCCCCTCTAGCGCTCGAATGTCACCCCCTCCCTGGCTTCGTGCTTAGCTTGGTCGGGTAGTAGTGAGTACTCGCCCCTTGCAGGTTGAAACGATGGCGCGCACAGGAGCGTTGCGTCACGGACGGCAGGAAATAAACCCCGGCCGTGTGTGTCGCGAGCGTTGACAGTGTTGGTCGATAACTATTTGTAGCTCCTCCTGCGCTGTCTACCCGGGTCGGTCTCTCACATGGCGCCCTTTTGTGTTGGCGTGCGCAAGGGTATTGGCTTACCACCCACACAATCCCCTGCTCAAGGTTATCATCTCGAGAGAGACCGAGAGAGACAGAGTGAGAAAGAGAGAGACAGAGAGATACAGAGAGAAAGAGAGATACAGAGAGACAGAGAGAGAGAGAAAGAGAGAAAAAGAGAGAGAGACATGGAGAGAAAGAGAGAGAGAGAGAGCGCGCTAGAATACATGTATTTCGCTGACAATCGCGTTAGTTTCATCAGCTGAAGTGACCTGGTTTACAGGTTTTAATATCATAATTGCCTCAGGAACGATAGTATTATAATTATGTTCCTTCTGGGACAATATGTTTTAAATGGGAGTTATGCTAGTTGAAGTGGCCGTGGCTGTGATTGGGACTCGCTTTCTGAGGATCGCTTCTTCGGCTCGACTCGGGGGGTGCTCGGAAGCTATCGACTAAGGATTGAAGATCGTACCCGAAGGCGCTCGGCAGTTACGCCCCCTAATTCTTCAAGCATATGTTTGTTTCTTATAGCCGTGTTGGTTCTATAGGAATAGGGTATGTCAAATCGTAAATCTGTAATTATTATCCGATTTTAAAAAAAATATATTTAATTACAAATTAATTAATTTGTATACTGTGTTGAAATCATATATAGGGCATTGCGGAAACATACGGAACTCTCTCATTCAATTATCACATTTACAGTAAGTACCCTCTATTGAAGAATAATTAATACACGATGCCAGATTCTGCAAATTATTCACTGCCTCGACAGTTTTGTAGGCATAAGTATGCTACTCAGAATTTTTTATTATATATATATATATTAATAATCCAATCCCATCGTACTAATAGTGACCACATGAATGAGTACGTTATAATCATGGTATTGATCAGCATCTACCAACAATTTTGTAGGCTTAATTGGCGTTAATTTAAATGCCAATTGTGTCAGACCCTGGAGACTTGGAATGTACGATGCTGATAAACAGTCTTAACATTCGTGCTCTTCTTGACCATCAATCCGTCAATCATCTATTCATTCCATGGATATTTGGATCAATCCATTAATCTTCCAATCTTTCCATCAATCTTTCACAATCTTCGCCAATCTACAACCAATCCTCACCAATCCTCAGGAATCTTACCATCAATATTTCGATATTTCGTCCAATGTTTCAATGAATCTTGCAATGTTTCCATCAATCCACTCCACAATCCACTCCACAATCGCTCCACAATCTCTCCACATGCTCCAGAATCCTACGATCAACCCCAATCCTTCGATCAATCCCAATCCTTCGATCAATCTCAATCCTTCGATCAAACCCAATCGTTCGATAAATCCTAATTCTTCGATCAATCCCGATTCTTGGATCAATCCCAATCCTTGGACCAATCCCAATTCTCGGATCAATCCCAATCCTTGGACCAATCCCAATCCTTCGATCAATACTAATCCTTCGATCAATACCAATCCTTCTATCAATAGCAATCCTTTGATCAATACCAATCCTTCGATCAATACCAATCCTTCGATCAATCCCAATCTTTAGAAATCCCAATTCTTCGATGAATCCAAATCCTTCAATCAATCCCAATCCTCCGATCAATACAAATCGTTCGATCAATCCAAATCCTTCGATAGATCCCTTGAGCAATACCTCAGTTTGTCCGCTACCCATATGTATAGAAATTACATTCGTTCACCAACTATCTCCAAAATTGTATATGTCGACATTTTATACTAAAGTCTTTATTATTATTCTATATGAAGATCTTTCCATTATAGTCGAGAGTATTCATAGCATCATTTTAAAGTTGCGAGGGGGAAAAAAATACGACACACAAAAATAAAGTAAACCCAATTATTTTATCGTAATAATTTATTATTATTGCAATTTCAGAAGAAAGCAGTTCATCACACAATGCGATATATCCCCGATCATTCAGTTTACTAATGGTTGAAGATATCTCGTTAATGTACATGAGATACCCACGTTTTTGAAGTTCAATCAAATATCTGATTCTATCAACAATTTCATTCGGGTCTTCGGGAAATAGGTAGCCAGTATTCTCGGCACCTTCTGCCTTCTTCGTATCGCCCATTGCAGCAAATGTGGTGGAGGGCTGTGTCAGAACATCGACAAAATTGCCATCGTCTTCAGCACCATCACTGTCTTCATGTTCATTTTCATCAATGCTGTCTTCATGGTCATCTTCCCTTCCTGTTTTGTATTTTCTTTTAAATTTGCTTTTCTTTATAGCATGAGTTGTGTGCCCATCAGTATTTAGAGCCGACGACCGTTCATTTTGAAGTTCGTCGACGTCACGCGAACGTCTTGCAAGTGTAAATTCTGCGCAAACCGACTCTACTGCACTCATTCCGTCGTAGCATTAACTGTCTCATCATAATCGCCTGTGGAATCGGTACCAATGGATGCAGTAATAGGTATTGCCGGCAACACTTGCTGGCTCTCTAAAGACGAATCCTTGCCATTCTTGGCATGGTTCTTCAATGTATCACCTTGCGTAAAGTACAGATGGTTCTCTCGTGCCGACGAACATTTTAACTGAAGAAGAAAACTCGATCTCAGAATCGACTCCGACAACAATCAGGTGGTGATGATGCAGATAGCTGCTCCATGTTCGTTGAGGTCAAAAGCAGTACTTCGTATTTTGCAATTCGTCTTCACTGTAAAGCGAGAGAATGCTTCCAAATCGATGTTAACTTCTCAGTGCCTGAACATCAACTAAAGTATCAGCGTGCATCAGCTCTCTATGTATATACTTTCTCCCATCCCTCGGAAAAAAAACCGCGAGAATGTTTCTAAGTCCACGAGAACATTAATATTTTTTTACGATTTCAGGCTTCGAACATAGGGTCCTAAGCCATGCATCACCTTCGTAAATTGCTTAAGACTTTTTATCAGTTTCGCATGAATACTAATATGAAAAAATTAACGTATGAACATCGCCAAAAAAAGTTTTAAAAAACTCGGATGGTTAATTGAATTGCGAACCACCTATCTTACCGTGATCCCCATATCCGATAGCTAAAACCATTGTTTCGCCTTTATTATAAGTTCATAAAACGGTCTCTGAAATTTTTTCTAAGACCTCAAAGTGAATTAGTAATTATTTTTATAGTTTAGGGTCTCAAGTTCAGGTCCCGACACCGTACCTCACCTTTGGAGATGGCTTAAATCCTTGTATCAGGTGCGCATGAATACTAAAAACCAAGAAATTAATTTACGAACTTCGCTAAAAATGCTTCAAAACCCTGAGTCATCAATCGATTTGCAATCCTATTATCTCACTCTTATTCTTATATCCGATTGCTAAAACTTCCGTTTCGCTTCTAATGCAAATTCCCATTATATTCACCGAACATTGGGATAAATTACAACTTTTTTTTTCTAAGTTCGATAGAAAATGTATATTTTTTTATGGTTTCGGGTTTCGAACTCAGGTCCCTTTCATTCTTAAACTTTTGAGATTGCATAAATCTATATAGCAGGTGCATTTAAGCATGCAAACAAATAAAAAATTACCTACAAAGTTCGTTAAAAATTATCCATAACGCTGGTCGGTATTCGAACTGTGGACCCTATATCTCAATATAAGATCTTTATTCTTAACCCAAAATGTGTATAACAGTCTACGTTATACGTTTGAAACATCATGTACTCATATGAATTTATTCCAGCATTTTTTACTTATGTGTTACCTAGGTGGTTCTTGCACGTAGACGAGTAGAATTATTTAGTATGTTTTCGCATATCGGGACCTGGGACAGGAGATCGGAGCTGTTCATGCTCTGTCATTCCGGCCCCCAGTGGCCATATTGTCCGCCATGTTTGATATCGGTGACCTCAGACCTTTGACCCCGGTAACCTTTAACCTTGAAAACCCAAAAAAATTCAAAACATCCAAAATAATTTTAAAAAAGTTATAAAAGATTCATTTTAAAAAATATTTAAAATAATTAAAAATGTATTATTTAAAAAAATTATTTTTAAAAATCCTACATTTCCGGAGCCCCCCTCCCCCTTTCCGGCACCATGTCTAGCAGACGACCGAATCCCCTCCAATCAATCATATTGTCTTAAAATTCTCCCACCATGATCCCCTCTACCCTCAAAGCCTTACCCCACCCCACCACATTCCTCTTCTTGTTCATACTATCGTCTGCTTATCAGCTTTAAGTAGTACCTCTCCACCTGGCCCCCTACCTATGTTAACCAACAAAAACTAGGAAAATTATTATATTCTGAATTAATTTAATTACTTATAAAATTTTCTCCAGATTTTTTTTGCAATTCTTTAATACAGAAGACATCCCAAGATGGTCAAGGTCAAGTTAAATCTTTGAGATCAAATTTCAAACGTGGGTCGCAACCCAGGTCCCCAGGTTTTGTATAAATATATTACTTACTCCTACACATGTCAAGCTGTAATCTAACACTTAAGGCTCCCGCCTATCTGGAGCTTTATTCCGCGTTCGAGGTCGAGAGGCGCAGGAGTGATAAAGGCGACGCTGCCTTTCGCATCAAGTGCGCTATCGCCCCTAAGCGCAAGGCTCTAAACCGACGTACAGTGCTCTTGTCGCACTAAATGTACCTATGGAACTTTTAGCGGGTGATCCTATTACCTTATTCGTGGAAATTCTCTAGAAAGGTTCAATGCAAGGCCCTTGGGTAATTTTGTATTTATCTGTGACACGTATATTTTGAGGTACGATGTTTTGAAAAAGCCGTTTTTGGCCATTTTGGTGTATTCCGAAATGGTGTTTGTAATGTACGTGACGTCTTGAAGGTACCCAACAGCTATCGTCTGAAGTGCGTGTTATTTTCCTAGACGAGCACATTGGACGCACGTTCAATAGTTTCGCAGAAAAACGTGAACTACTAACACTCTGTGACGCAGTTCAAGCGCGAGGTAGGCTGGGGCCTTAACAGTTACAATTCAAGCTACTCAGCATCGGTATTACGTTACACCACGTGTTAAGTTAAAAAGAAGCGACTGCAGGAATATCCCTGTACTTGGTACATCGGTTAAATCCCCGAGGTATTTCGTCTTGTTGGACAGTGGTAAGGGGAGATGCGAAGAGGAAGAAATTATGAGAGCGTCAAAAAGAAATTCGCACCCACCTGCCCGGGTGAAAATTTATGCTTTGGGCCACCCCTGCCCACGTTTACATATATTATCTATGTTATTGATAAATAAAACCGTAATTCACTATGTTCCATTACAAACAACCATGACTAGCGTGCAAAAGGACATAACGTCGGTCACTTGCTAAAATAGGTTTATTTCTGCACAATCAGTTCGTTTTTCACTTTAGACTTTATAAACTTTTTCTCACTCGTTGAGGCTGACTGACAGCGGTCTACAAAGTTCACCTGGGAGCACCTCGACAAAACCCACCCCTGTGACTCGCTGGCATCGTGCATGGTTCCCAACAACCGAAGATTCAGCAACACTTGATTCACCGTAGTTCATCTCAGCGGGTTTTGCCACCCAGAGACTGCCCGGAGTTTTCTCCGCTCTTCACTTTTATAACAAAACATCGAGGCCACTTGCTTTGATGTTCGCATCTAATGATTCTAGCTAGAGCTATTAGTTCAGGGATACTGCCACGACCTTTGAGTGTCATTAAATTCAAAACTGGCAGTATCTATGAAGTCACTATCCCTGATTTCAGTAACAAAACGTCACTAGCAGCCACTCTAGTCCTAAATTCTCAAATCCTAAGAAGCGTGGGGCCGCGGTGGCTGATAGGTTAGCATACTCGCCTCCCACCAAGGTGAACCGGGCTCAATCCCCGGCCGGGCCACTCCGGATTTTCGCATGTGGGAATCGTACCGGACGATGCCGCTGGTTCGACCGGTTTTCTCGGGGATCTCCCGATTCCCCCCGCCCTTGCACTCCGGCGCTGCTCGACACTTCGTTTCGCCCTCGTCGGCTCTCAAGACCTCGATGTTAAGAGCAGCCCAAATATCTTCACTCGCTCCTAAGAAAACTTGCTCTAGGGGCAATATCGTCTTTAAAGTCACTTGCCATGTAAGTAAAAATTATTTGCTTCTGAATTAGGATGCCATAGCCTACGTTCGAAACGTAGTGATCCAGGATTGATACCCCAGGTACTCCTAAATTACACGCGTGGTTTTTAATGTGTTTAGGTTGGTTCAGTATGTAAACCGCCCCTTAATAATATTTTCAGCACTATGCAGTGGCGTTATATGTTAAAGCGTAATAATTCTTTGCGTGTTCCATTAATTAAATACAACTTTGTGGGGGCGAAGTACATCAAAGGAGAGCCACTTGTAAATAAAGGGGTACGTCGAATTCGAAAATTTGGTCAGTAGGAAAAAAAAAACGTATACGGCTAGGTAATTCGTTAATAAGCCAGGCGCCTAATGGAACAAAACATAGGGAAGTGCTCCCCTGTCCGGAAAATTACACACGGGCGTGCATGGTACAGCGTCCGCCACTCAAATAAATGCGTTAAGGGAGGTACGCAATCATTCTTATTACCGCAGGCTTGCGTTAGCCACCGCTCAACCCCCCACCGCCCTTTACAATCCCCCTCCTTCTGCCTAGGGGCTGAAGCAATCGAACAGAAGCGATGCGCGGAAATATACCGAAAGCTTTTTAGTAAATTTTTCATCAGTCTGAGTACGTCCAACTATTTAACCTTTGTTTCTTGGCGGTCCCTTTTCTCTCTATCTCTAATGTTATTAAAAGGCGTTATTTTATTTTCACCTTTTCACAGCGATGGCTCGCCTGGCTGCTCTGTCATAAGGACACATTTCGTGTTACGCTTCCAGGATAATTGCAGCTTGCGAGCCTCACGCAAAAAAAATTAAATTGCCGTGACCTCTGTGGTTTTATCCCCCCTTTGTTTGCGATTTATTACCATGATTCTATTGCAGTCAGATAATAGGACCAAATGATCTCTTTAATTGCAGAATAACGGTTAACTGACCCGACCTATGGTGCCACTTATTAACGAGGCGACATTGTAAGTACATAACCCTATTAACAAAGCTTAACATCGTTTAACCGCATTATTACAGTTTTACTAAACTTCTCGCACAAACAATTGAACGAAATATTGATACTGACAATTATGGTCCCACATTTAATACACATACTTTGGACGTATCCGTGTTCGCGAGTGATGGAGGTATTAATAAATATGAAAGTATTAATTTTAATTTCTTCATTTATTTTTGATGATAGAAAAATTAAACACATATAATTATTTACAAAATACAACCGCCTTTCCATGATGTAAACACATATTATTCTTATCAGGGAGCACATTTTATTCCAATTGTAATTACGATTGAAGTCCTTATCACGGTCATTTTACCACCTACTGTAATTCAATATTTACGTATTAATTATATATACGATAAAAATGTTTACTACCGTATATTTGCGTTATTATAAATGCCCGCCAATCACGCATCACATTTGCCAGTCTCAGTCTCTGGTCTCCCCTCGGGGCCGCGGTGGTGTAGTTGTCAGACTACTAGCCTCCCACCAAGGCGAATCGAGTTCGGTTACCGGCGGGGTCGGTCCTGGATTCTCGGGGATCTCCCGTTTCCCCCACCCTTGCATTCCGGCGCTGCTCCATACTCACCTCGCTTCCAGCCGCATCAGCTCTCGAGACCTCGTTGTTAAGGGGGAAGCACCCTTTTCCATCTTGGATTTATATATTTTCCTCCATAACCTAATTTTCGGAGTCAATGTTCAAAAAACCAAGCTAGTCAAGGCATGGGGAAAATTTCAACATTTATTTCTATATCCCACTTATTTTTCTTACATGATTAGTTTCACATCTGTAACCGTAATCAAACATTACCTAATTATTTAATAATTTCAATCCCACACGGGAAAATACAGGTATAATTGAAACCCTACAAATTTCCAAAAATTCGTTAAGTAGTCCTCTATGTAATGTCTAGCTTTCATTTTTTTTATTTCTGGTCATGCATTTTCATTACTAAGATTTGTAAGGAAATTCGAAGATGGGGTGGATACCACCCCCTTAAGAGCCGTAGTTTCCTGTTCCATGCCTCGCTTGGTTTCCCGCAGTATCGGAAGAAAAGTCGGAACACATTCTCGCGCGTTGCGAGCAGGCAACCCGCTGAAATGTGCAGGTGACAGGGTAATTAACCTGAGCGACCAGTTTCCAAAATTAATTCCCGCTACCGAGTTCGTCGTTCCCGTGATCGATAGTTCCCGATTTCTCAGTTTCTGTCTTCGTGCGTCGGTGTCAGCGGTGGTTTCGTTGCCTGCCGTCGCGTTACTATTTACCCCCCGCGAAGGGAAACCAATAAAGTTGCCCAACTTTGAGGTCGAGACACGAGACGGGAAATACGCAGAAGAGGAACGACGCGGCAGTTCCTTTGATGCAAGCGCGCGCGTGTCGTTCATTGGCCACGTGAGTCTGCGGGGGGCGTGTTTTCGTGTCTGATTGGCGGGTGCGTGCTGCTGAAGCTTCCTTATTCGCTTCGCCAACGTCTAACAGCTAATTGTTGGTTCGCAATAAAAAAAAAGATAGGCACAGAGCTTCGGCCATAACAGTAGAACATTCACACGACCAGAATTATTGTGCGAAATTGGTTCACAATTGAATACTTGTGCATTATTTTTAGCCAATGAAAACTTGCGACTAGTCAAACGTCAGTTGACAGTTTTGGTAAATAATAATGAATTTTCGAAACAGATTTTGATACTGTTTTGAAAATTTATAGTTATTTAGAATATTTATATATTTTTTATTTTCTTTGTGACTGTAATAATGTGAACGGTCTTGCGAAATGTCTTCGTTTCTGCGATATAATTGTTCTCCCGGTTTAAATAAAAAATAAACTTCGCTTGAAAATGTCACGCTCTGCTCTGATTGTCTATTATTGCCCCCATGCGCCTGCTTGGGAAGTGGAATACGACCATTTCCCTGGTGCTCTAGGTCGGGAACTCTCACGCACACAACCTGTCATGCGCAGTAGAATAAAAATGGCGGACGATTCTTGCGCACACGACCCTTGTTCTGTGGTTACTGATACGCTTTCGATTGTGAACCGAACTTAAGTCTCGCGGCGGTTATTGGCGAACGGCGTTCCGCCATGTTGCTGGCAAGTGTGAAGCCATACTAATGACGCGCACATGGAGTTCGCCGTAAAGGCAGCTGTTTCGCTTCTGTGTTCTTTAATATTCTGTGGTCGAAGCGGCTAAGAAGAGCTCTGCCCACGTGTTTACGTTTTCCATGAGCGAGTTTACGTTAGATCCTATGCATAGCAGGCACCATCGGATAATTGTCGTGTTAGATAAAATAATGGGTGATAGTTAAATCTTTGAGTGCTGCACAGAATTACAGACATTAAATACAAGCTCGAAGTGTGTCCCCTTACATCCAACGCTTCATGAAAAATTAGTTCTGTCGTTCTCTGTGTTATAAAATACGACGAACTTTCGATCCACAATACATATCACACTTACTGTTCAATGCTCATTATTGGTTTGCTCTGAGTCAATATAATCCCTAGTCGATCATGTCCAAACCAAATGATCTTTTCAGTGTACCATAAAAAAACAACCAGTAGTGTTGATTTCATTAGTTTAAACTTTGAGTAATACTAAGTTTGGTGATCTTCTTTATAACTGCTGTCAAAATGGTAATACGTCACAAATGTTTTTAAGCACTTTGGACGTCGAAATATTACAGAAAATTAAAGGAATACAAGCATAAAATAAGCTCCTTTGAACTGACGATAATAAATGACAATACCTTGATTTTTCTTTTGATATAGTTAAATTCTAGAGAATTGGAGTCTTAGATAGTATAATCTGGTTGTGTCAAACTTGAGTCAAACCTACCATAACAAGCCTGTAAGCTTTAATCAAGCTTGCTGGGCAAGCCAACCAGTTTGAATCAAGCTTGAATCAAACAAACTAGTCTCCAAAGGCCAAGCTTGTAGCAAACTTGACCTGTGAAGACTAATTTTCTTGACTCAAGCTTGCCTTGGAAAACTACAAGCATATTTCAAGGCATCTTCAAGCTTGATATTAAGAAATATGTGCTATTCGTTAGAAATTTAACTTGAATCAAGTTTAAATAACCCACGATATGAGAAGTTGGCTCAGCAATGTAAATTAAAGTAAAATTACAATCTTAAAGCGATCTTATTGTACATGATATCTGTGGTAGGAAATTTCCAGAATTTTCTGTGACCGATGTCCCAAGAATGTTCGAGAAGCCTGGGTTTTTGAGCTCCAATATTTTAAATGTTATTTTGATTCACATGAAAAGGGTTTGCCAGTTACTCCAATACGTGGACTTGGAAATTCGCAAAGGCTTTGATAAACACAGATTATGTGGTTTCCATTGCTTAGGTTGACAATGGTGGTGCTTTAAATTGTACGCATTATGTTACTGGATAGCTATTTTAGATCGATTTTCGTTACCCAATCATCATTTTACTAAATGGCGTAGGCCGTAAGGAATAACCGAAGTTCTCGGTCAAATTTCGGTGTTTTACTGCGGGTTACACGAATGCTGCTGTTGTCAATTTAAATATTTGGTGGGAGCCGATAAGAATTTTCTCAACAAATAATTATGTTAGTTAGTTATGGTCAATATACGTGTAATTCCGCACCTTTATCTGTCTTTTTCCAGTAACAAATTTTGCTTCGGGAAACATTAAAACATAATGGTAGTACCTAGTTACAAAAGTTTTATTTTAGTGATATTCTTTAATTTAAGACGTAAGTTTCATTATGACTATTTTACTTGAAGTAGTGCGCGCCGGGCTAGAAGGGAAAGACTTAGATACTTCGTTAAAGCAGCAGGAGGGTATTTCACTTCCGGCACCGTATTCAGACCGGGCGAAATTAACGAAGATGAAAAGGCGACGATGAAAGCGACCTCGGGGAGCAGGCGGTAGATGGCAGGTACGTGTGTTCCTGGAACCAAGCACTTTGAACAACGTGGTGAAGTGATTAAGGACCAGAGGGTACCTCTTACTGGCCGTGGGAGGACCACGTCAAACATGCCTCTCGTAGCTCGTTTTGCCTCGCTGTGGCCCGGCAGCTGCCCTACAATTAATCCAGCCGAGGGGGGTGATGAACATGTAAGCCGATTCCGCGCAAGGGATGCTGGAAGTATACGCCCACGCATGGCTAATTTGTAATCTGGTTTGTAATCCCTTCGCCGCTCTGAGGCTGTAAAACGTAGATCTTTTGTTCCTTGAATGGTGGCGATGAGAGGTGCGATTTGACAGCGTTATCATCGTATAGCCAGGATATACCCGCCGTGGAGTATAGGGTAGAATGATCAATCCAAAAATCATTGTGCTCCAATAGTACATTCTATTCACGGTTTCCTCGCACTTTTTAAAATCGAACCTTTGAAAAATTACACCAAGAATTACGCGTTACGTTGTTTCCCAATTATTTTACGTATAACAAGTGTTTTATAATTCTGTTAACATTAAAGTATTGTTACGTGGACGCCTGAGAGGCGTATCTGAGTTCGTAAGGGATGGAGATCTTAATAAAAAAAAAACAAAAGGAACTAAATTTGATTCCTAATTTATTATCAAAGCTGTTATTTACAGCTTTAAATTATATGCCACCACTCTTACTCTTCTTATTACCCAGTGAGCGCAATATCTAATGTATATTTTAACTCAAGTTAATGTCCTTCTTAATGTCTGTGTTTGTTTATAGTCAATTAACCCGTACTCATCGTAAACACATGTTCAGTCTATCTGTTGCCATAATCTGCAATGCCTTTCACTCACGCATCCAGCCCAACAGTCCAGCCTGCAGTCGCACTCTTCACCACTCAGACGTTCGCAGTCGCAGATTTTCCTCCTGCAGGTAACTTCTCTCGTCGCCCGTTGTCCATCGCTCGAAACTCAGCCACTCATCCATTCAACGACAACTGCCGGCCCGGAGGCCCGTCTCACAATTAATGCTCTGCTGGCCTTGACCTGGAAAGTTCGACGCGCCCCGAGTCATGCGGACAGAATCTAGGACAGGAAACAACTAGAAAATTCCTCAGATAAATGCAGAAACTCAATACAACCAAGGTCAGCAGCGAAAGCTGCAAAAATTATTATCGCGTCGGCTCGCTTTCTGTAATATATACGGTGGCCACCGGCCTATGGCTCGACTGTTCATTCAAAACAATCCTTTGACTTGCTGCCGCCGCTATCATGTAACTGCTGCCCTTCACTTCCACTCGCTCGCTGCTTCGCATCCCACTCGTAACAGTATATTAGTATTATTTTTGCGTTGAAATTGTATTTTTATTTTAACTAGAAATTATATAACTTATTTTATGTAATAAGAACTAAGTCAATAATAAAATAGGTATGTTGGTAATGTCTAGTAAGAAATAGTTATTGTGCAAAATATAATATAGTGATTGTGCACGAATGCGGTGCGTTGTCCCTTTGGTGTCATTTTCTAGACTTGTTTAGGCTGGTTGCATGAGACGAACGAATATCCTGGAAGCAGATATTGGACAGGGCTTTAGAAAAGTTGGAAGTAACTGTGAATCCTTACTAATATTATAAATGTGAAAGTATGTGAGTGTGTGTATATGTTTGTTACCACTCAACTTCATAACAGCTTAACGGATTTTTATGAAATTTGCTATGTAAGTAATTTAGGTCCTGGAATATCCTGGAATAGGACATAGGATACCTTTTATCCCGGAAAATTGTACGGTTCCTGTGGAATAACAAAAAAAACTAAATTCTGCAATGGCTGGTGCCAGAGTTTGTCAGGCCGCCCAAGGACCTCTGAAATGGCTTAACGACAGCTATCAATCGATAACAACCGAGATCGAATATTTAACGTGCCCTCCGAAGCCCGGAAGCGCTCAGATGATACTCCAATAAACGGTTACCCATCCAAATGTGTGCCGCTGGGAACGTTGCTTAACTTTGGTGATCGATTAAGATCCCTCATCCAAGCGCAAAAAGTAGTACTTGGGTACACTTTGTTCTAAAGCCAGTAGGTGAAACGTACTTAGAAGTGCGGCAACAGTGCAAAAAAACATCTTAACTGCTGAGTCCAGCAGTGACCCACGCCAGTGTAGCAAGAGGCCGCACGTGAAGCGTATCAATATCGAAAAACGAGTGAACCATTAAGTAGTGGAGGTGCGAAGAAAGATTTCAGCGTATATACGAATGTATAGTTAGTGACGTTTTTCGAAAGTTGTTTTAAAAGTGCTCTCCTACCCGTGGACAGTTGAATGTTTGAATCAAAAACATGACTTCGATAGAAAGCAGGCGATATTTCTGGCATTGCCATTCACTAGTTTTTAATTAGAGGGATTTCGTTTTTACCCACTTGCTTGCTGAATCAATCGGTTTAGGCAAACTGTTCACGGTAACGTTCGTCCAAGGGCGTTGTACCAAAAATATGGGTTATCAAATATCCACTACTTCATATAACGTAACACCCAATGTGTTTGCTTATATTGGTGTTAAGTTAGCCAAGAAATAATTTGTAAACGTTACCTTACATACCTTACATACCTTACATTTCTTATTTCACTGTTGGTTTAGTAAGTAACGGCTAATATTTATCACTTGAAAAATTAAAAACATAACCTAATGCCTAATTTAAAAGCAAAAATAAACTTTACAAGCAGAGCAATGTAGAACTACTAAAATTCCCGAATCACACATTAACTTTAGAAATATATAAAAGAAATACTAATTCGTGGAAAATGGTGTACGAAGTTTAAATCTGATACGCAGATGCAAGTGCCATAATTATTTATTGTTGAAGTTTACGGGAACGCCGTGCAAACAAAATCAACTTGAATTTCTTGCTCTTGGCCATTTAAATTCGATGCATCGTGCAACAGAAAATACACACTTTCGTTTCCCTCGTCATAGGAAAAGAAAAAAAAAAGCTCTTTAGTTCTACCAACAATGTAAAACATCTTCAAGGATAAGACGGTAAGTTTTTCTCAGCAGTAACGCGGGGAGAATAAATTGGCGGCGCTGTATGTAATGTTAACTACTTGGCAGAGAGTGCAGCCGTAAACCTTGTACGTGATACGAGAGACGGATACAAATAAAGAGAGAGAGAGAGAGAGAGAGAGAGAGAAAGTGAGAACATGGGAATGTATAATTTAAAAAAAATTCCAGGAGTAGAACCCTGAAGATAAAAGACTCGGTTGCAAAAGATGCTCCAAAGCCAACAGTTTATATATATTTGCGTAAGGCGATGTTCTCTGTGCCTTTAACGGAATGAGGAACTAACATAGGAGAAGTGCATTGGCGAGGAAGCCACTCGCTAATGGAAGCATGCAAAGAAACGAAACTTAGGAAACTAAATGGTACAAACATGTTAAATGAAATGTGGGGCGTGCACGGTGGAAAACTATTTCTTTATAGTATCACTGGTTCCTGGTTCACTTAAACTGATCTCTTTGGTAAACCTGTTTAGTCTCTCGGTTCTGCTTACTACGTATCCTTTCGCAGTCACATTTAACACTTACTTGAATATGAAGTCTAGTAAATAAAAAGACAGGGTACATGTTAAATGATTTTAGGTGTGTTTCATCCGTCCACCTTTCACGATACCGCTTTCAAACAAAAAAAAAACACTTGATCCGTCTTTGCACATGCCACATTGCTACAAAAAGATTCTGTAAAATGTTCAATAAACCTTGGAAATTATGGGAAAGTTAAGATTCATAGAATCAATAAAACCACAAACCCTTATTAGCTTACTCCTTCAGTACGTTACAGCTAAGGTGAGGAGTTTTACTCTAACATGCATGTAACCAAAAACTTAATTAAGCACCAACTGAAATAACATAATTTAATTTGCTGTTATCTCTCTTGCCATAGGCGCTGATTTAAAGTAAATTATGGAATGAGGGAGGGGGGGAGGTGTGCAGGAGTATGTTTAGGGACAGAAGAAAATTCAGTAATGTTATTTGACTTTTAGTAAAGAAAAACCTTGCAGTTTATCGCTGAAAGATATATCTGCTATGAAAAATTCCTATAGACATTTTTTTTTCTCAAATACATACCAGTTAATACAGGGGAACAAGCACTGACGACGAAACAAAAAAGGTGGTTTTCACCAAAAAGGAACGTCAATCTGGCCTCCAGATGAAAGCTGAGGTCAGCTGCTAACAGCTTACTCTGATGCACGCACCTGTGAGGGACGACTTTTAAAAAAATCTCAACTTCTACGGTTAGCATGAATTAAAAATATTTCGTGTGAAAACCTAATGTCATAGATTATAATTCTATGATTTCTTTTTTAAGAAAGAATGTTAAGTTTGCCCCAATAAATATTGTAGTAAATTGAATTTTAAGTCATAATGGATTTATTGATAACCCTGTAAATAATGGGAATCATTGAATAAAGCCTGCTATAATAGCAAATACTGCTCCTTTATATAATACATAACGAAAGTGAGCTACTGCATTTGCAGATACTCAAGCCTTAGCAAGTCCTGGCGCTCGTCTTCGCCTACGTCTGTATCCCGCTCTTTTACGTATGTGGGTGTCACAGTCCGGCTTTTTGCGGAACGCTGCTGTACTATACATATATTAGTGTTTGAAAGGCCGTGCTTACATTCAAACCATTCGTGTTAAAATATGGCTGGACTTGTAATGGGTTAACTGGTAGAGAAACAATTAGACCAAGAAGGATTACCGACACGAAGTTATAATTGAACATCAGTCAACAGTACAGAGTATTAAATGCTATTATCGGGGGAGCTATCTGCTGTATCTAATTCTAGATATGTAGTTAATGGAGCCTCTTCAGTGTTCTACTTATTGAAAGAGAACCCACCTTGAAATTTACGATGAAGGCTGGTGAATAAACGGATCATAATGCAATTTACCGAGGAAAATAATCAAATAAGCCTCGCAGAGGAATAATTGTGTGAAGTGCCGGCAGTTATCAAAACACAATAAAAATGGAAGAAAGAAAATAGTTTTAAGTGAGGCAATTACATGTAAAAATTAAAATGCCAAAAAACAGACTTATTTTAATATATGAAGTGAATTTTTGACTTTAATGAGAAAAATGAGTTAAATTTGCATTAATAATAACGTGGAAACAGATTAAGGCAAAAAAAAAAGTAATTTGCTAAGACCACGAAAGTTCGAGGTCATGCCCGGTACAGCTGCATTGATTGGCCGCCCTATTTGGCATAGCACCTGTTAAAAGGGCGACGCCTGAAGACAGCCTAACGGAAAACTGACACAAGAAGATGAACGTGGAAATGTAATATCTTAAGCCCTTGAATATGTAGACCCCTGGTCAACGGTAAAATGCAATTTTGCTGCTCTTCTTGTGATCTCTTAGGCGAACACCAATCCGGNCTCTTCTTGTGATCTCTTAGGCGTACACCAATCCGATTTCAGTCCTAGATTTAGTACCACCACAGCTTTCAGAAATTTAGAGATGTTATCAGATATTGCATGGAAAACAAGGAACTCGCCCTCATTATATTTCTCGACTTTCAACAAGAATTCGACTCGGTGAGCATGATTTTAAATTTAAGCAAACAATTTAACTTTTTGTAATTGCATTTATTTAATGTACGAATGTCTACTGTAATGCTTGTGTTATTATTAGTGTCATTTTCGTATATACAGAATTTCCAAAATTAGAGTTTACGCTTTTTGATGGGAACAATAGAGAAACAGTTTACAGACAATCTGATGAGACTGCTTGTATTTGACGTTGTGAGGGCAACTTTAGGTATGTTAATAAGTGCTGCAAATGTTCAAAACGTCCACGATCAGCAAGAAGACATCGTCTGCAACACTGTCCAACAGAGTCACAAACAGTATAGTTACTGGTTTTGTGGGAGTGGTTTCACAGGCGGTCACAATCGCTCTCTCCCGTGGCATCCAGTGCCCGTCGTCGTGACTTTGTGGCGTGCACAGTGTTCTTCGGAGTTCCCCAGCAAACTATTGCGCCTTTGCATGAATAATAATAATGGCGTGTGGGGGAGCGCACCCAGGGCAAGGCAACACCCTCCGAGTGACGGTCTTTCCAGCTGGGACCCGTAGGTGACCGTCATCCCCGAGCATGACTGAAATGAAACCCTAGAATGGAGCGGAGCTGGAATGCAAGGGCGGGGGAAACGGGAGTACCCCGAGAAAACCCGCCGGCAGGCGGCATCGTCCAGCACGATTCCCACATGCGAAAATCCGGGAGTGAACCCGCCGGAGATCGAACCCAGATCGCCGTGGTGGGAGGCGAGCGCCCTGGACACTACGCCCCTGCTGCCCCCTTTGCATGAAAGAGACGTACACAGACCCAACTCACGCGTCTTGCACCCAACTTATAAAAAGTTTGGTGAACCGTGAGTGAACATCCTTGGGGCAACGTCTAACATGATACGAAGACGATACCAACATGGTACGAAGACGATACCGCACCAGAAGCTATTATTCATGGAAAGCGTATCGAAATAGCTTATGTGTAAATTATGACGTCGATAAGGACGATGACACGTGGTGTCGTTAAGNTCATGGAAAGCGTATCGAAATAGCTTATGTGTAAATTATGACGTCGATAAGGACGATGACACGTGGTGTCGTTAAGTAGTAGTGAGTTATATTGTTTTGAGTCATTAATATAGAGTTAGTCTTCAAGGTATAAATTCTAAAGCAGGAAGTGGACTTTTGGAGTTGGGTTTTTTTTTCGTAAACGTCGTAATTCTGGAAACCGGACGTTTGCCAGTTTAGCTGAATTGGATCCCCGGGACATTATTTGTTGGTAGACAGTGCCACTTCTGGAAGGTGTTAAATATGTAGATCAACACTTCCTTGATGGTCTGTCCACTTCCCAACAAATGTTTCGTCCAAGAGCGACCGTGCGTCTCAATCGTCATGTGGAGGTGCACCACCCTTCTGGGAAAAAACCAATCGTCATATGGAAAAAAGTTGGTGAACAGCTGAAGCAACGTTTTCCAGCAACACGGTTTGGTAACTTTCACCTGCGATCACGCTGTCAAAGAGAAATTAACCCAGAAGTCCTGTAGCAGACATTCCGCAACACAATGTTGACCCTTGAAGAGCAACTGCTTGCTCAACCACGATGTGAGGATTCCCATCGGCCCAGCACACACAATTGTGAAAGTTAACTGTTCTGTTCAATTTAAAGGTTTGCCTCGTAGGACCAAACAATCACATCAGTAAAAAATGTCCATAGTTTCTGCACATGTTTACAACTCACGAAACAAAATTCGACACGCCTATCTGTGTCATCTAAATTCATAGCGTGAAGTAACGTAGGAGCATTGGGACTATAATCCATTCACGGTTACTTCACACTTTTCCAAAAACCTACTAACGTTCTACTTTCAGGATATTCATCCGCCTCGTGCAAACTAAGCTTAACTGAGTATAAAAAATTACGCCCAAGGACAACGCACCGAATTAGTGCGCACTCAGTTGTAGGGGAATTTTGCATGAGAACTATTTCTTACTGGGAGCTACCAACACACATGTTTCCTCACTGTTTTTATTGACATTTATTTTAAATGAAATATTATAATTTATAAATAAAATAAAGGTAACAATTCAATTTAACGAAAAATAAGCCACTTTCGTGTTAACAGAGGTATAAAACGCTTGTGATACATTGCATATTTTGGAAATAACTGAACACGTCATACACGGGATGATTTTTCTAAGGTTTGATTCAAAAAGTGTGAAGAAACCCGAGAATAGACTGTACACATCGCTTGCTTTAAAATGCGGTGGACACTTGATTCACTGATATCTGACTCGTACGCAGCTTACCATACAGTCTTCGACTTCCCAGGGAAACGTGCGAATGTGTGCAAAACAGCCCATCACACTACCTTCGTCCGTCGTCATTCGCTTCCTGCCACACCATCATTGTTTCACATCACATACACTTCCACCCCCCTCAAGCTTGCCACGTAATTGTGTCGTTGTTACATGTAGCGGTGACGTAATATAGAATTATACTCTCCAACGTCGGTGCACCTCATCCATGTTGCCGCGTTCACAATAACCCTTTGAAATCCACTTGCGTGGCTCGAAGGACAACCTTGTCATCTATGCATTTCCTCTGATATTACAGTGCTGCCACTCGTGGCTGCAAACGGAATTGACACCAGTATGAGTGACTGCACGCGTTTGCACACACCCAACGTTGTCACTATAGCGTCAAATACACGCAGTCCCATTAGACTGTCTTTAATAGTTTCTTTATTATTGACTTGTAGAGAGTAAACATTCATTTGGTACATCCGCTATTCTATTTGTAACAACGTTTATGGCGGCTGTGTGGAATAAAAGGCCGAATGGTCTTAACTTTAACACTAATAAGGATATAATTTAATACTGGAATTAAGGCAGTCGTAACCGCAGATATCTAAACTGGCAAAAATAATTAGAAGGAATTCAATATCGCGTATTAAGAGATCGCGCATAAACAGAAGAGAGAGAGAAATAATCTGGTATGTTTACATACGCACCCGATGGCAATTACACACTTAAACATTGCCAAACAAATTAAATTTTAAGTGCCATTTAAGGACCATCACATGACTGGGCCGCAGCTTATGTCGTGTAGTCACACACACAATAAAGAAATATTAAATATATTCTTCTTTGCATTTTGTCTCAAGTACCTACTGTCATGTCACAACACAACCACGAATGTTAACAAGAGGTGCTCTACTTTCATATCGCCTTCAAGATGTACATCTGACACGACTCTCGTATTCCAGTCGTGTGTTTACTCGCACGAAATCTCTGACGAACTTGTGACGCAATTTAAAGACGAGCACCTTAATTTCTGGGCACTGACTTATTAACTCGTTCGATCACGCATTAATTAGTGAGCTCAAAGTTTTGCGATCGTGTAATATTTCACGTGTACTTTTTGAAAGACGTGAGCAACGTTCTGCGTGCTCAAAGGAATTACCAACAGCTATTGTCTATTCTTCTATGTTTGTAGTACTGGCCATAAATATCCTTCTCGGGCAGCATGCCACGGCCGTAGACACAGTGACTGAGTTGGTTAATGGAAAGTTCTTACGTTCTTGGCCAGTACCACCGCTAAGATTTCGGTCAATGAATTTNCAGTGACTGAGTTGGTTAATGGAAAGTTCTTACGTTCTTGGCCAGTACCACCGCTAAGATTTCGGTCAATGAATTTGAAATGCAATGGTTTCCCGTCTGAAACTGTAATCCACTTTTGAGAAAGTCGGACGAAGGACGCAGCGTGTACGNTTTGAAATGCAATGGTTTCCCGTCTGAAACTGTAATCCACTTTTGAGAAAGTCGGACGAAGGACGCAGCGTGTACGGTCCGAAAAAAAAAAAAAAAAAAAAACCATTACGAAATGCAGTACTCCGTTGATGAAGGCGAGGAAAATGGTCTGGAGGTAACGGTTTAACAGGACCTTCATATAACAAGAATCTCTCTGTGTTTATGGTGCGTGGCAATATCCTGAAACGAATCACACAGCTGTCTCTTAACTCTGTTCTACGGCGTGCACAAACGGGTCGAAACAAAGCTACGCGGTACACACGAAACTACTCTAGATGATACAGCCGTGTGTGGGGCGGAAGTGGAAAGCAGTAAATGGCCCATGGCAATGGTGGTTCGGAGATGCAAGTTCTCCACTTGCAGCATACAGTGAAGGAAAAATACCACGTTACTACGGCTGTTGCAGCGTTCTTTAGGAAATCATTTGTAACATCACAAAATAAGAAAAATTAATGTTAGTTTCGGAAATAATAAAATTACTGTTTCCGGAAAAGCGCATTAAAGGTTAATGCCCACGTAACCTCCGTTTCAATAATGGCGCCTTTACCCAGCTCAGCATGATGACAAATGAATAATGATACGCAAATGAATAAATATGTTTAGCACCTCTGGGTTAAGGCAGACGACAGTGTGAAACTGTTAAGTTGTTCGACACACGTGAAACTTGTGACCCATAGCTAAAAATAATCACACGTGAAGTTCTTCGCCCTGCACTACATTAAATCGAGCAATCAAATGCAAAAATAAATTGGCCGCAAAAAAAAAAGATATCCTTGCGTGGTAGGAAAATGGAGCTCTTTGTTTCTATCTTCACAAATCTTTTATAAGCTAGCTGGGACCGCGGTGGTATAGTGGTCAGACTACTGGCCTGCCACCTCGGCGAACCGGGGTCGGTTCCCGGCGGGGCCGCTCCCGGATTTTCGCATTGGTGCCGCTGGTCGGTGGGTTTTCTCGGGGCTCTCCCGTTTCCCCCGCCCCTCTCATACCGGCGCTGCTTCATACCTCGTTTCATCCTCATCGGCTCTCAAAACCTCAACGTCAAGAGCCGTCCTAATCTCTCCACTCACTCGTGTTTTGACGCTTATTTGCGTTAATGACCGTAGGTTTTCGTATTATTTGTGAAACTATCTCGTAATATTATTTTTATCTAGTTGTTTCATCTTATTGTTGCTCGTTTCAGTACTTTTACGATTTCACTATCGTATTGCTGTCTTAAAAATATTTCCGTGGAACGTTCTCACGCACAGCTAGCTCCCTTTAATAGCAGCTAATTAGTTCCGTATACAGGTGATAAATTTTTTTTTTCAATTGTTGGTGACAACATAATTTATGATGGAACGTGCAGATTCGAGTCTCGCAGCCGTCGTGTGTGTGTNTTTTTTCAATTGTTGGTGACAACATAATTTATGATGGAACGTGCAGATTCGAGTCTCGCAGCCGTCGTGTGTGTGTTTTTTTTTTGTGAATATAATTTTAAAATGGTTGTTACCTCTGTCTTATTTACTAATCAAGATTATTTTTCACGTCACAAATTTCCTTTGCAGTGTAACTGATATTACCACAAACACAAATACGTCTGCTGTAACTATTGTAACGACAACGCAAGGTCATCATTGTCGCCACTTTATAGAACAAATAAAAGTTATGTTTCTGGAAAANTTTTTTCAATTGTTGGTGACAACATAATTTATGATGGAACGTGCAGATTCGAGTCTCGCAGCCGTCGTGTGTGTGTGTGTTTTTTTTTTTTGTGAATATAATTTTAAAATGGTTGTTACCTCTGTCTTATTTACTAATCAAGATTATTTTTCACGTCACAAATTTCCTTTGCAGTGTAACTGATATTACCACAAACACAAATACGTCTGCTGGAACTATTGTAACGACAACGCAAGGTCATCATTGTCGCCACTTTATAGAACAAATAAAAGTTATGTTTCTGGAAAANGAACTATTGTAACGACAACGCAAGGTCATCATTGTCGCCACTTTATAGAACAAATAAAAGTTATGTTTCTGGAAAACATACTTTGCGGTGGTTCGTATTCAAACGAATTTAATTTGGTGGTCAACAAATCGTGCGGTGCAGCAAAGAAAGCCATTTTTCCAGCGACAGTGATTCTCGGGCAGCAGTCGAGCTGATACCGACAGTATATCGGCGTCGGGCCTAGCAATCTCAGTTTTGTAAACTTCTCGGCTTGTTGTTAAGCCGGGTAAGGTTCGGCACGATACTGGGCTTGTAGAAATTTTCGAGAAGCTACAAAAAAAAAANGGCTTGTTGTTAAGCCGGGTAAGGTTCGGCACGATACTGGGCTTGTAGAAATTTTCGAGAAGCTACAAAAAAAAAAGGTGGAGTTGGGAGTCATGCATCTGCGAAGAGTGAAGTAAAACCTCTTCTTGGGATTACAGAGGCNCAAAAAAAAAAGGTGGAGTTGGGAGTCATGCATCTGCGAAGAGTGAAGTAAAACCTCTTCTTGGGATTACAGAGGCTTGGAACACATATCCGGCTGGCTTACGTTCTGAATGCACCAAAGACCCCTTTCTCTGAGGGCTCCAAGGCATGCGGGCGTTACTTGTGGGGAGCTGGGTTCGAATCCCTTCTGGTCCGATAATCCTTAGCCTTCTCTTCCCTCTTCCCAAGGATCGCCTAAGTTAAACCTGGCTCGGGAAAGTGTTCCACTACGATGAGAGGAATTTACCGTNTTCCCTCTTCCCAAGGATCGCCTAAGTTAAACCTGGCTCGGGAAAGTGTTCCACTACGATGAGAGGAATTTACCGTTGCACTTAAGAGCGCATGGCCCTGAGATACTTTTTTTTTACGCTTTCGACGCACGGCGATAAGGGCGACAATACACACGCGCGACCAGCCCGCCGTCGCCCCTACACGCAATGAAAGCCCATATTATACTACGGATGTACAGTTTTGTTTTTCTCCTATCTATTAAGAAAACTCACATAAATGCTCTAAATACGCAATTTTTTATCATTTTCACGATTTTTTTTTCTTGGAAGAAACTTGATATTATAAATACAAAATTGTACGGGTCTAGGTATTTCTTTCATATTTTCTGGCAAAACGTTGTATTCCGAGGACATTTATTTGCTGAGATACGTGGAAACCCGCAAACGAGTGTGCAGTAAATATGCCCGGATTACTAGCTCTTAACCCTTTTGCTAATGGATGGGGACACTGTAATATTTTTTTAGAAATTTTACTTGGCATTTTCTTTGTACAAATGCAAACCTTTGCAAAAATATAGTAATATCCTTTGTGAAATGCCTTATCATTGTAATGTTACACGAGCCGTGTTTCTAATACCCCTAGAAAAATATTCTGTAATGCCCAGGGATCACTTTGAACCGATAAAGTCAAAACGTTACAAACTGTTGTATTCTGTGATAATTATTTTCCATGAAACAAGTAAATGTGTCTACGAATGACGTAATTGTTGAATTTTCGGGTGAAGATGAGGGTT
>NQII01004758.1:5429-55706 GCA_002778355.1 Clitarchus hookeri | reverse complement strand
CCGCCTGTACGCGTTCGGCCTGGGCAAGCGGCCATCCGACGAGGCCAGGCGCCCGGGGAACCGGTCCAGCTTCGGGCTGGGCAAGCGGGTGAGGCCCGACGACGAGGAGGAGGAAGACGCTGTCGACGAGGGGAAGAGGTCCCAGCACAGGTTCAGCTTCGGCCTGGGCAAGAGGGAGGTGTCGCCCAAAGAGCTGGAGGCGGTGAAGAAAGAGGAGGAAGAGCAGAAGAAGCCGTCGCCCCAGGCCAAGGAGGAGGTCCACCAGATATCGAAGAGGAGTCTGCGGTACCCGTTCGTGGTCGGCAAGCGCGGCGAGATGGACTGGGATGCCGACGACGTGTTCGACGACGGCAACAGGATCCCGTCGTACGCCCGCCTGTCCAGACGGCCCTACAACTTCGGCCTCGGGAAGAGGATCCCCATGTACGACTTTGGACTGGGAAAGCGGTCGGAGAGCGAGTAACGTCCACCAGGAGCACAAGCATCTGTCTAAGAAAGTGACTGTTCGGTTAGGTGTAAATAATCATAACATCCAGAGAATATTATGTTCACTCGTAACGTTTTAGTTATTCGAGGCAACCTGCTTTGTCTAAGCTATTTTGTATACAGCCCCATTCCTGAATTATTGTTTTCTTCCCTCAGACCAGACGAAGATAAAAGTTTATGTCGTTTCTTCCAGAAATACGGGAGGTGTTTTATCAATCCACGTTGCTTCAAAAGCACCAAAATGTATGCATATATATATATGGCCTGATGATTATTCCAAGGCCAGTTAAACGTGCTAGTCAAATGTACCTTCTTGCAGTTGTATTAAAAATTGTTTTATTGAAAATATGTTTATATATTTGGCGATATGTTGTTATACGTGAATAAATTATTAAATTTCTCATGAAAGGAAAACATTATTTATTTTTACCTAGTATACGGCAGAATCATGTGCAAAATATTTTTATTAAAAATATATGTCAATAATTATTTTGTTAAGAGTATAAAAAAGTTCACAGTAACATTAGATATTTTTGAAAACAAAATTTATTTATGAAATACTATCTTGAATTATTGCATTGTAAAACAGCAAAGGAATCACAAATTACAACTCTGACAATGTAGATTTGGGTGATACAATCTTTTAACATTTAACAAACATATATACATACAACAAAAATAAACATATAACATGCAAATTACGTTTTCCATTGCAAATATATTCAACACAGGATAGGAATATGAATGTACAATTCGTGTTATGGGTGAACAGTTGTTAAGAATTAGCTATATTTTTGACATTCTCAACGAGAGCGATGGTTATGTTTATGCTTCATAATATGACTTCGTGTGCGACATGCAGTGGCACTCGTCCAAGGAGATGCCTCATTCAAAAAACTAGCGGCGTTCCGGCAGAGGGTTCGGGCGAGCCTGGAGATCACACGAAGATCTCCTCGAGAGGCACCAGCTCGAACAAGCCAGAGAGGGTCTGCTTCAGAAGAGCCCCCAACACCTCGGCGACGCCTGGGCTGGCGATCTTCGCCACCTCCTTCCAGTTGTCGTTCAGCACGGCGTTCATGTTGTCCCCTGCAGACAAATCAACAACTCAGCGACTCGGGAAAATATTAACATTATATGAGATGAGTAGAGACCTGAAAAATTCGCGGATTCATTTCGGGACAAGCTAGAATTCGAGACACGTGTGTTTATAAAACTTCAGCCATTGGTCCACACGGTGTTTGACACCTCCTGGAGAAGGCTGGCCCAACCGNTGTTTATAAAACTTCAGCCATTGGTCCACACGGTGTTTGACACCTCCTGGAGAAGGCTGGCCCAACCGTCGCCTTCAACTGTGACAGCAGACAACCAATGTGCGGTTGATATCGGCACATTTGTACATAAGACTGGAGAGTCTAGCCTGCAGGTCATTGACCTCGCGAATTGTTCCGGTCTCTAAAGAAAAGAGATTTGGGCTGCTCTTAACAACGAGGTCTTGAGAGTCGATGAGGGTGAAGCGAGCTCAGTATGGAGCAGCGCCGGAGTGCAAGACCGGGGGTAAACGGGAGTTCCTTGAGAAAACCCGCCGGCCAGCGGCATCGCCTGACACGAATTCCCACATGCGAAAATCCGGAGTGGCCAGGCCGGGGATCGAACCTGGATCGCCTTGGTGGGAGGCGAGCCGGCTAACTGCCCAGCCACCGTGGCCCCCGAGAAACGACGAGGGTGAAATTCGGCGAGTTTGGTGGAACGCCTGGAGTGCAACGGCTGGGGGAAACGGGAGATCCCCGAGAAAACTCGCCACGGCCAACGGCATCGTCCGGCACGATTCGCACGTGCGAAAATCCGGGAGCGATTCCGGCCGGAATTCGAACACGGTTCGCCTTGGTGGAATGCGGACACTCTAGCCACTACGCCTATCGCAGTCATATTTTTTGAGTCTTGAGAAAATGTTAACACTTTGAATGCTGCCGACGTTGCGTCGCCTGAATTTAACGAAGTTGTACGAAATAAATCCGAAATCTGATTGCACTTCCATTGCTACACTGACTACGATAAAGGAACAAAAACAACACAATATATCGATGAGGAACAAAAATTTCCGTGATAAAGTGACTAATTAAATAATCACATATACAAGATGGGACGGAATTCAACCTAAAAATTTCGTTAGGCTATTATTTGTGCAAAATCAAATGGAAAATGTACAGGTCACTTTCTATCAATATTGAATATTAAGTTAGATAATAGTCCTCGAAAATTTAGATGTTAAACTAATTCTTTGCAAAATATCGGTTACGATATCAAATTAAACTACAATTATTCGAACATTGTTTTATGATATTAGGATTATCAACCTAAGTAAGAGCAGATTCTCATTTATACCTCGTATCGTAATAATAATAACAGTAATAAAAAATGATAATGAACTTATCACCTTCTTTTTGCAGGCAACTTTTCACCTTCCGAATTTATGAACGTTTGGTGCCGGTTTATTTAGCAGTATAACCTAATTGACAGTAATTGTCCTCTTGTTGCAACTGCCAAGTCGCGCCGCTTTCGTGTGAGATGCATACGAAATTTTCTGCGACAGCGACACAATTCCAGGCTCGTAGACAATGTCAATGCTTCCTGCAGGGAATCACATTCCGACTGTCACCAGAAACCAACAGGAAACTTCCGTACTGCAAGCTTATCAATGTATCGTACATACTGTTTACAGTATGTGTTAAAAATGTCCTCAACCATTGTCTTTGCAGTGGAGACAACAGTATACCGTACACGCATAAAGGCAGCAATCACGGCAGGCTAAGCTTAGATTGGTTACTAGGGGCCGTGGTGGCTGAGCGGTCAGACTGCTTGCCTCTCGCCAAGGCAAACTGGGTCCGATCCCCGGTAGGGTTACTCCCGGATTTTCGCACGTGGGTATCGTGCCGTACGATGCCACAGGTGCCACAGGTCGGCGGATTTTCTCGGGGATCTCCCGTTTCCCCCGCCTGTTCATTCCGGGCGCTGATCCGTANCAGGTGCCACAGGTCGGCGGATTTTCTCGGGGATCTCCCGTTTCCCCCGCCTGTTCATTCCGGGCGCTGATCCGTAGTCACCTCACTTCACCCTAATCGGCTCTCAAGACCTTGATGGTAAGAGCCCGCCAAAATATCTAATCTCATTCTCTCGTGGAAGGATCTACGTCTGTAAGAAAGTAGATCCTCGGCAGAATATTCAAATGAGGTCAATTAATCGGTAATAGCCTATACTGTATTATCACCCTAAGTGATATGGTCCCTAGTTGTGATACGGATCTCACTGTAAGCAGTGTTTTTATTCTAAATTTTAAGAATCTGGGGAATATTTCGATGTCAATATTTTTTTCAGCGCAGAAATGAAAGTTGATATTTTGTTGTCGACGTATATCTGCATTTGGTTATCGAAACTTAAATGCGGTCGCAGAAAAATTTCAAAAGTCAGCAAAGTAGCCCTCTGTTTATGATATTTATTCTGAATATATTGCTGTACTAAAACCCTTCTGTCAACGCTTAAAACTCTGAGGAAGCAGATCACACGCGAGGATTGTTTATACTGTTTTTTTATCACCATGACAACGCTCACTCCATATGCCCGGACGTAACTGCGAGGCGTTTTAAAAATATCTAGCAGGGAGGCCGCTTTAACAGCGGATTGCGAACTGTTGAAAGGCATGCTAGTGTGCTCTCACAAGTGTACACTCTCAATGCACGCAGCAGGGAGCCTTTGACCCCAGCGGAGACGCAGAATAGGCACGCATACAGAGCATAAATGGCGCGGCCGTTCCTTTGATGCGGGGACGCGCCCATTCGCCGAGCGGGGAAGGACTTCGTGTCCGGCTGGTTGTCGCGTGCTGCGGAAGATTTCCCATTGGCTAGGCTGCCGGCTGGCGGGTAAGCTACCAGGCGCTGATTGGCTGAACGGCACTCCGACGTGTTGCCGGGCCAGCTACGCTGGGGCCCGCGATACAAGCTGTTATTCCACTCGTGTATTCTTAAGGTGAGCGCCTGTGCAGGCCGCCGAACGATGTGCAGAGCTCCAATAGAGAACGTTTCATTAAGAAACTGTTCAGCGTGTGTCTTACTGACGTCTGCTCACGAATAGCGTTTAAGAAACGTAACGCGTCTGTATACGTTTTTCAGTTCCTCCATTTCTCTCTGAAGCATGTTTTTGTGATAAATGAAAATGGCCCAAGCGGGTGTTTTCGTTGTCATTTTTTTTTAGGAATGAACATTCCAGTAAAAAACATTAAAAAAGGGAACAGGGGCGTGCATCAAACCTGTATTGTTATTATTACGTCGTAAAATGGTGGGGTCCCCGCTGAAAGCGTCATACGGGCGCGTTATCGACGGTAAGACTGCACGCTAGTTCAGTGCTTTGCGCGTAGAGGCGATGAGAGATTTGATGCGCATGCCTCGTTCGCCCCTAGCGCTGCCATGGCTTTTAGAGGCCTCAGACGTGCAAAATTCCTTCAACCAGGCGGCCGCCTTTAAGTACTATGTGAAACCAACTGCACTCATGAACTCAAGTAAACTTAATGTGCATGGAGATTTTTAATTACCTATAACTTTGTCTCCGTTGAGAAGATTATCGAGTTGCAAATACAGTCGACCGCCGACTTCGAACTCAAGTTTCGGAGCAATTGGAACGAGATGTGTCAGTCCATCCACTTTCTTCTCCTCCTCGAAGTTGAATTTGCAATCCACCTTCACGTCCGCTATAAAAAAAAAAAAATCAAGCATAATTTTTATAGGCATTGTGACTTATCAGTTTAACATGAAGTTTTGATTTTTTGCATTAATTTTGCTTTGCATTTTATCTTGAAAGTACCACCTAAACTTTTCACAAAGGTAAGTAAAAGTTGCCAAGTTTATGTTATGCATAGATGAGCTACCAGAAGAATAGATATACACTAAACTAGGGTTAAATAGACAAATGAACATCCACAAGCTTCTCCTGAGGAAATATATTCTTCTAAGAAAACTCACATAAACTACTTTGGTAAAAATGTGTAGGCATTCACTTTTTGAACTGGCACCAAAAAGTCAACAAAACAGCGATGCAAGGTAATTATGAAAAATAATTACTTCAACTGCTTGTGTGATATAATTTTAAAACAATAAATATCTTTAATGAGTAATTGAGTAAAACAGACTTCAATTAGAGCCTCGAAATTTTTAAATAAATTGATATAAAAAAGAAAAGCAATATGTAAACTGCAACAAAAATAAGTGTGAAAATTTTAGAATTTCCTAGATACTGAAAAGTAAATTTTCAGTCAACTTTCTAAATTTCGATGAAATTCCTTTAATTGATATATTGTATACCGTGAAAAATGCGTCACATGTCAAGCTCCAAATATAGAAATGTTTAACGTTGACGTCGTACAAAGATGGTAAATTCATAACTAATTTGATTCATTCGTGAACAAATTTAGGAAATAAACTATTTATACGCGTATGCATTTACGTGGTTAAATTTGAGGAAAATTTCTTTAAGTCTATGCACGTTATTTTCTAGCGTTTGAGTTATGTGTATTTAGACAGAAAGAAGAAATACAGTTNCAGTCCATCCACTTTCTTCTCCTCCTCGAAGTTGAATTTGCAATCCACCTTCACGTCCGCTATAAAAAAAAAAAAATCAAGCATAATTTTTATAGGCATTGTGACTTATCAGTTTAACATGAAGTTTTGATTTTTTGCNTAAAAAAAAAAAAATCAAGCATAATTTTTATAGGCATTGTGACTTATCAGTTTAACATGAAGTTTTGATTTTTTGCATTAATTTTGCTTTGCATTTTATCTTGAAAGTACCACCTAAACTTTTCACAAAGGTAAGTAAAAGTTGCCAAGTTTATGTTATGCATAGATGAGCTACCAGAAGAATAGATATACACTAAACTAGGGTTAAATAGACAAATGAACATCCNTTTATGTTATGCATAGATGAGCTACCAGAAGAATAGATATACACTAAACTAGGGTTAAATAGACAAATGAACATCCACAAGCTTCTCCTGAGGAAATATATTCTTCTAAGAAAACTCATATAAACTACTTTGGTAAAAATGTGTATGCATTCACTTTTTGAACTGGCACCAAAAAGTCAACAAAACAGCGATGCAAGGTAATTATGAAAAATAATTACTTCAACTGCTTGTGTGATATAATTTTAAAACAATAAATATCTTTAATGAGTAATTGAGTAAAACAGACTTCAATTAGAGACTCGAAATTTTTAAATAAATTGATATAAAAAAGAAAAGCAATATGTAAACTGCAACAAAAATAAGTGTGAAAATTTTAGAATTTCCTAGATACTGAAAAGTAAATTTTCAGTCAACTTTCTAAATTTCGATGAAATTCCTTTAATTTATATATTGTATACCGTGAAAAATGCATCATATGTCAAGCTCCATATATAGAAATGTTTAACGTTGACGTCGTACAAAGATGGTAAATTCATAACTAATTTGATTCATTCGTGAACAAATTTAGGAAATAAACTATTTATACGCGTATGCATTTACGTGGTTAAATTTGAGGAACATTTCTTTAAGTCTATGCACGTTATTTTCTAGCGTTTGAGTTATGTGTATTTAGACAGAAAGAAGAAATACAGTTNCATTTCTTTAAGTCTATGCACGTTATTTTCTAGCGTTTGAGTTATGTGTATTTAGACAGAAAGAAGAAATACAGTTTACTAGAGTTACTGTAGCTGGAACTATTGGAATACACAGGAGAACAGAGACTTGATCCTAATCATTACTATCAATAGCGCAGTTGCCAGGCAAAGCCCACCATTTAAACCAATGAGACAAAATAAATAATGCAAATAATAAACTAAATTAATTAACCAGATATTGCATATACACTCAAACAAACCTCAACATATTTCTTGCGTGACTACAAGGATCTGGTAAACATACCCAACAAATCGGTTAACACTAATAAATATCCGTTCAGAAAATCAAATTTGCGTACTTCAGGCTGAAAAAAAATGGCTGTACACATGATCTCCNCACTAATAAATATCCGTTCAGAAAATCAAATTTGCGTACTTCAGGCTGAAAAAAAATGGCTGTACACATGATCTCCGCACGGNACACTAATAAATATCCGTTCAGAAAATCAAATTTGCGTACTTCAGGCTGAAAAAAAATGGCTGTACACATGATCTCCACACGAGAATAAGAAATAAGTGAAATACTTACTTCGTCACTATCTCGGCAATGAAATGCTTTACTCGTCGACATTTAATAACATTTTTACACAAATGATTGTAATTTACTTCCTCTTTTGTAAGCTCTTTTTTACGTACGTACCGTGTGAATATGTATAGTTGTACTTGTTACATTCACAGTCCAGCACTCATAATAAAAACTTGTGAATTTTAAGATCGTCAGTTTAATACCTGGATGGTTATTATTAGAAACACGGAAATTAATCGAATTCATTTGTGGACAAATTAAACTTCAACCCCATGTGCATTTGTTTTTCTACTTCTATTGGACCACAGTTTGTAAGACACGCCCCCGGACTACTCCCGGCCAATAATGAACCTGCGATGAATATAAGGACCGTATCCTGTGCTACTTGGTCTGAGATTAAATTGGAGCAACAGCCAATGAATAGGGCCGGTGACTTTTCGCGTAAAAATCGGAGCACGCAGTAGACTTCAATACTATATACACACCTCAGCTGTTGTTACACCTCCATTGGCTGCTGGTGCCGTGTCCGTCTTCGACCAAGCCACTCAGGACTAAGTAACTAAGACACCGAACCTTCGTGATTCGTGCGCAAACGGTTAACACGGGCCAGAACATTTTTTTAGCTAATCAAAGAAGCTGGACGACCCTACAGTGCTTTGGACTGTATCTTGTCTCGAAATCTTTACGCGAAATATCACTGCCCCTACCAACGAACTACTTGCCGATGCTATAATGCACAATGGACTGTGGAGTCTAGCCTGTTGCGGAATGAGTCCGCGAAATTTCCGTGTGTCTAGTTACTATTGAAGAAATACACGTCGTGCGGGAATTCAAATAGTGGTGACAAAGAAAACACGCTGGCAATTTGCTACAAAGAGTTGAAAGGAGCTCCCTTGTTACAATTTTGATTCGTGGCTAACTGAAAATTCAAAATCAACCTTTAAAACAAATATCTGCGTTGCCGAAACAGCTTATCGATGTAAAGCCAGAAAGGAATGAATACGATAATGACAATTAAGTTAGCGGCAAGTAAAAAAAAAGGTTTTTTTTTTTTTTTACGGAATCAAATAACAAAGGCAATATTCTTTCGCTGTATAACTCTACGTATGTTAGCAGAGCGAGAGTGGAAGATATTAGCTGATCTCTAGATAAAGTATGTCTCGACCTTAGTTTTGTCTGTGGTTTTCTGTGCTTTACAACACCAGAGAAACTCACTTGTAACTGCAGGGCGGAAGCGTCTTACGGGGTTAATAACAGAATTAGCAACTACTAACACTGCTATTTCGACTTGGTTATTCTGTAACATGCCAGACTTAAAAAAACATCGCATTTTAGTTTTACGCGTGTCATTTGACGTCCGCTCCCCAGACCCAAGCGTAAGAATTTTCTCCGGCTCACAGAAATGGGTTAACATCTTCACACACACACGAACTATAGCTAGGGCCAGTGAATTTTCGCGTAAAAATCGGAGCACACAGTAGACTTCAATACTATATACAACACCTCAGCTGTTGTTAAACCTCCATTGGCTGCTGGTGCCGTGTCCGTCTTTGACCAAGCCACTCAGGACTAAGTAACTCCGACAGTGAACCTTCGTGATTCGTGAGCAAACGGTTAACACGGGCCAGAACATTTTATAGCCAATCAAGAAGCTGGACGATCCTACGGTGCTTTGGACTGTATCTTGTCTCGAAATCTTTTCGCGAAATATCGCTGCCCCTAACTATAGCCAATTATGAGAGAAATGTCCGTCCTTTAGACGTGTGCGCATATTACGTCGGAAGCTAAGCAAGTACTCAGCTTTTCTCTCTGTCTCTACGCACGGCCACACTTCGTGACGCGAAATGGTAGCTTCTCGATAAGTCGAGTCGAGTTGAGAGATTTGGGTGGCTCTCAACAAACGAGGTCTCGAGAGCCGACGTGGGTGAAATGAGGCGAGGATGGAGCAGCGCCGGAACGCAATGGCCAAGGGGAAATGGGAGATCACCGAAAAAACCCCGCCGACCCGGAACTAATAACAGTGCGAAAAAAGTTGTCTAATTTGCAAAAAAATTCTCATGGGTGATTCATAAACCATCCAATTTATCTTATGAAGAACCAATTTCCATATTCTAGACATTTTGGAAAATATTATCTGCAGGAGTTAGATTACTTAATATACTTATAATTAGTATACACATTAGGACGAAAATATGTCATTAATTAACTCGCTTCAGTAAAGCACTTTCGAACTGTTAACTTGTGGTAGCATCATTCATTCCTTTCGGTTAAGACTCAAACGAAGAAGAAAACCGAATATTCGGAATCCGAATGATTGATTCGATTTCAGACCACCGCCGCGGCACCTCTCCTCGAGTAAGGAAAAGTGTGAGTACTCATAGTGATGTTTCCTGGTCCATCTCCCTTGATGGGGAAGTGCAGGAAGTGGCCAGACAGTTTGTACGTGGTGATCAGCTCCAGGTGAGGGAACACCATTACCAGCTCCAGCACCCTCTTGTCGATGTCGCCGCTTCACCGAGAAAAAAAAAATACATACAACACCCGCACACAAACGTTGTCGCGTAAAACAAGCAGTTATACAAAGTTTGTTCCAGCCAGTGGCGGATTTAACATGGAGCTAGCAAGTACTCAGCTTTTCTCTCTGTCTGTACGCACGGCCACACTTCATAACGCGAAATGGTAGCTTCTCGAGTAAGTTGAGTCGAGTTGAGAGATTTGGCCGGCTCTCAACAAACGAGGTCTCGAGAGTCGATGTGGGTGAAATGAGGTGAGAATGGAGCAGCGCCGGAACGCAAGGTTAAGGGGGAAATGGGAGATCCCCGAGAAAACCCCGCTGACCAGCGGCATCGTCCGGCAAGATTCTCACTTTTCGAAAATCTGAGCGTGACCCGGCAGGGGATTTGAAATGAGGTGAGAATGGAGCAGCGCCGGAACGCAAGGGGCAGGGGGAAATGGGAGATCCCCGAGAAAACCCCGCCGACCAGCGGCATCGTCCGCGGCAGCGGCAGACTGGGGCCCCTCTTCAAATGACCCTCCCCCCAATAGGCCCTCAAAAAACAATTAAACGTAAAATGTTCAAAAACTGTATTATCGTCTGAAACTCTTTCGTACGCAGGTAATATTTTCTAGCAAAGGACAGTTCGATTTAAAGTCCCGCTAGTCGAAACTCTCAGTTTGGACACCGGCATTTTATTTAAGTACTCTACGTTCTCTGTCAACTCATCAAATTGCTTTTTAACAAAAAAAAAAATTAACGAATAGTAATAATAATGAAATTTATTTCTTCCTGGCAATTTTCGAATTTAAGTGATTTTCTAAGTACCCGCAAACAAAAATAAGTCTTTTAGAGCGTTTGCCGGTTGGATCAACTTCCTTAGGGGTCCGCTCACGAAGCTTGCAGCCACGGAGTAAAATGGAGAATCAATGTTGCAGAAATTCCTTCTCAATGCATCAATTTTAAAGATAACCGTTTCAAACAAAAATTATTCTGCGTGACATTTCTTAAGGAATACTGGCACCATACGAAAGCATGCAATTTCTTAGGTTAAATATTTTTTTTTTACATTTAACATAAGAAATTTTGATTTTACAAAAAAAAAANAAAGCATGCAATTTCTTAGGTTAAATATTTTTTTTTTACATTTAACATAAGAAATTTTGATTTTACAAAAAAAAAAATATGATTGAATAAAATTTGTTTGAAATTTCTTAACGTAGCATTATTCTCATATAATGTTGCGTTGCNAAAAAAAAAATATGATTGAATAAAATTTGTTTGAAATTTCTTAACGTAGCATTATTCTCATATAATGTTGCGTTGCGTATTTTCTTCTTTGAAACAGTTATCCTTGAAATCGATGCATTGGGCAGGAATTTCTTTGGAATTGATTCCCCTTTTGAATTCCGTGGGTGCAGGATTGGTATGCATAGCTTTTGAATTAATTAATTAATTTATTTATTTATTTATACACTAAGTGTTCGGCTTGTAGCCGGTTTGCAACAAATCGTGTTAAGTTAACAGAAGAAACAAACAACATACGGTACACATAACTTAATAATAATTACAAACAATATAGTGTTAAGAAGAATAACATTTTTTTGTATAAAACTAACAAATAATTATATGTGTTAAATACCTTACTTACTAATACAATTTATGCTTTATACTAAACTTAGCCATANAAACTAACAAATAATTATATGTGTTAAATACCTTACTTACTAATACAATTTATGCTTTATACTAAACTTAGCCATAAATGTTTAGTATTAACTACAAAATATCAAACGGGAGAAAAAAAGATAAATTACATTTCTTATCATGCTTCTCTAGAGAAAATTAAAGGAATAGCGTGATAGATTATGCTGTTATATGTCNGATAAATTACATTTCTTATCATGCTTCTCTAGAGAAAATTAAAGGAATAGCGTGATAGATTATGCTGTTATATGTCGTTACATATCTGTGAGTGCATTTAGCTGTATCAGCAGATAGCGTTTAAGATTTATTTCGAAAGTGACATCGTTACAGCATTTACGAGTCAGTTATCCACATGGAAAATCATGGGCGCTGAGCCTCGCAGAGTACAGCACCGGTCGAATACAACCTCCCCGTGTAACACGTTAACGATTGGTGAAAATGGCTATGAAAGGGATGATCGTACAGTGTCGCTAATTGGTGGATGACCCTGAAAGACGTTACCGTGGCGTGAGTCTATTTTGCCAAGGCGTTCTGTTGTGGGTCGTGAAACACAGGCCAATTTAGCTTCTGTGCAGTTCCGTATTCTGTGACGAGGAATCGGGAAATCGCGCTGCAGCAGGGTCGCAGCGAGAAAAATATTTAATCGAATCAAAAAAAGTTTGTTAGGTGGAGACAAATTAATTGTTTGTGTAAGGGTAGTGAGATATCTTGTTGTAACCAAAGAATATTGTTGAAACGAAATAATCTTGTTGGTTTTTATTTGTTTGCCCCAGACGCTGAAATTGCGTTGGTGCAACCAAAGATTAGTTATGCTCCAAGTACATTAAAAATATTCAATGAATATGAAGAACATAGAGCCCGACCGAGATGCGAACCTGGACCATGTCAGCCCGAGTGCTACACCCTAGTGCTCTCAATTAACTTGACTACTGATGGCGTGGAAATTTTTTTTTAATGCGTACATTTAAAATACTGGACAATATGCGAAAATAAATTTCTACTTTTACAACTGTACTTTTTGGTTGTCTGTTGAACCTGTTTTATTAGGAAGTTTATACCATTATTAGGCATCAGTAAATGCATTAACAAACACTGTTACCATCGTAATTGTTACAGAAAAATACAAACAAACTCTCGATCGTATTTTCGAATGAAGGAAGTCAAACGAGTGACTGACCATGTGTGTGTGTGTGTGTGCGTGCGTGTGTGTGTCATAAACCGTTTTTTAAACTAGATGTTTTGTTGATTGCCTAATTTTTTTTGACCCAACACAGCACGTTTTGTTTAATCAAGTGGTATTTTGTTAGGTGAACAAAATTAATTTTCAAGTTTTGTTTATTCTCAACTAAATATTTTGTTGGGGGCAAACAAACAAACACCTCACAAAAAGTTTGGAATAAACACAAAGAAAGCTAAAATGTATGGAATATAAAAATACATATATAAGAAAGCATAGCAATTAGACGTTATCAACGGTGCCGATACAAAACGTGCATTTCAAAGCGTTTTTAACAAAAAAAAAATTATTTTCCCAATATTACAGACAAATAAACACTAAAGAACAACAAAATGATCTTAATGGCGTGCCTGACTAGGGAGGGTTTCTTTCTTCCCACTGCAGCTTAGTACCGTGTGTGGCCCACATGTGCATTGTACGAGGTCCCTAACAGGCTGTGGCATGAGTGTAATAAATGTGATGATGTCATCTTCCGGAAGAAGGTCCCATTCCATCTGGGCAGCTCTTATGAGAACTGGAAGTGTTTCTGGAGGTTGCGGACGATTGTAAACTGCTGTTTTCAACTTGTCCCAGGCATGTTCAATGCGTTAGTGCGCAGTCGGTTGATGACAAAGCACCTCACAACCCCCCACCACCCAAACCGCCTTATCTCACAGTATTCCAAACTTTTTGTGAGGTGTACATAATTTTGGTCACATAGAATCAAAAATTTTGTATGCTGGAACAAACATTCCCCGCTTTGCAGCCGGAAGTAGGTTGCTGGTTCTGCGCGTGACAACTGGTGGAAGTAGGGGAGTGTTTACCGTATGTCCTCGAGGACGACCTTGGAGAGTCCTGTGAGGGTCGCGTTGGTAAGGATGAGCGTGTACCCGGGAGATCCTGGGCGCGACTCCTGCTCGAGCGCCATCTCGCTGATGAAGAATGGCTCCAGAGGAGGAATGCGGTACTTCCGGTCGCCTGCGACAACACCAGAAACACTCTCACACTCGTAACACATAAATAAATAAATGGCGTGTGGGGAGTGCACCCAGGGCAAGGCAACACCCTCCGAGTGACGGTCTTTCCAGCTGGGACCCGTAGGTGACCGTCATCCCCGGGCATAACAGAAATGAGACTCTAGAATGGAGCGGCGCTGGAATGCCAGGGCGGGGGAAACGGGAGTACCCCGAGAAAACCCACCGGCAAGCGGAAGGGCATTGTCCAGCACGATTCCCACATGTGAAAATCCGGGAGTTAACCCACCGGGGATCGAACCCGGATCGCCGTGGTGGGAGGCGAGCGCCCTGGACACTACGCCACCGCTGCCCCACACTCGTAACAATCTCCAGAATCATAGATATAGTCCATTCACGGCCAGCTTACAACTTTTCTCAAGCCCTGCTTAAAGGCGTTTTATACCAACAAATGTAATAATTTTTTTATTGCACCAAACATTGTTCAGTTTGTGCGCATTGTATGCGACGACCTTTCTCTCGTATAAAAAAAATTACACTTTTTATTTTTTTAATAATTTTATGTCAAATCCAATTTCTTTTTTTATTTTGCTGGAGCCATAATAATTCATACTAACTAAGTTGCAGAACCCATGCCCCATGGGTTACCGGTTGGCATATATGTAATCACCTAGTAACAGTTTATGCATTAAAAAAAATTTTAATAAGCAAAAAGTTATTTATATATAATTTTTTAAATATATATTGTCTGTTATTTTGTTATTTCATATTTGTGACGTGGTAACGCACAGCATTAATTTATTTTGTGTATATATATATATATATATTTTTTTTTTTTTTTTTTTTTTTTTTACAACTTAGATAGTATTTGTATTTGGAATTTAAATAAAATTATTTAAAAAAATATAAAGTGTTAAAATTTTTATTCTAGGAAAATTATATCACAACAATGCGTACAAGTTGAACAATATGTATTACAAATATAAATTTATTAGTTATTTGGTATCCGACACCCTTGAGTTCTACTTACAGGATATTCCTCCGCCTCATGCGAGCAAAGGTTATCCGAGCCTATAAAAAAATTACACGAAAGGGATAGTGCACCGTATTCGTGCGCTCTCAGGGTAATGTAAGTTTGCTTAAGAACTATTTCTTACTAGGCATTACCAACACGCCTATTTTCTCCCTGTTTCTATTCATGTCAGTCATAAATTAAATATTGTAATGAATAAATACATATAATATAAGTACATTTTTGAATATAACAAATAATAAGGAACTTTTATTTTAACACAAGTATAAAATGCTTGTTATACATAGCATATATAGGAGGCATCCACGCATGTCACACATGAGGTGATTTATCAAAGGTTTAATTCAAAAAGTGTGAATAAACCGCGAATAGACTACACTCCCAATCTAAAACAGTGTTCCCTAATGAGATTTATTCCCGACACATGTTTTAATTTATATATCTCAGTATAGAACTATAATCGTAATTATAAAATATTGCAATACTCCACAAGGTGTTTTTAAACTACATGTCGAAGTTCAAACCACTGCATCTATGGGATAATACAAGCAACGAACCCTCGTAGGAAAATGTTCGGAAAATTCATAAAGTATGTTTGAATTGAAATTGAAGTTAGGAAAACAGCGCCGTGAGTCCGACACCATCAACTATAGACACGTGGGCGTCGCTAGTGTCTGCTTGTTAGTACACGTGTGTTAAACTGCATGAACAAGGGGGGGGGGGTTAGCAGTTGAGTAGTAAAGACTGCCAGAAGATTGAATTTTATTTCCAACGACACACAAAGAGCAGTATTAGCCATGTACAGTAGGGGTCNTTTGTACTACTATTGTAAAAACCCCCAGCATGCAGAAGTGCCGCAAGACGACGTGGCATGGACTCGACTAATGTCTGAAGGTATGCAGGAGGCAATTCACACCATGAAACCTGTAGGGCGGTCCACAAATCCAATCTGCGCCAATTTGAGAAAGGGTTGCACGTCTGTCACGTTTAATGATTCTCGTCAGTCGTCGTTTGTCCCGTTCTTTCACGATATTTTTTCCGGCCGCAGCGATGTCGAAGATGTGACGTTTTACCGGATTCCCGATGCTCACGGTACATGCGTGAAATGGTCGTACGCGAACATCCAAATGTTATCGCTACTTTGGAGATGCTATGTCCCATCTCTCGTGCGCCGACTATAACACCACGTTCAAACTCACCTAAATCTTGATAACCTGCCATTGTAGCAGCAGGAACCGATCTAGCTGCAGACCGCATCGCGTTACTCTGATTGGTTCCATGTCTCTGTTATTCGCATACGCACGCCTATACCAGTTTTTTTTTTTTTTTTGGCTCTTCAGTGTACTAGATGAATTCCCAACATTTTGCCACCAATATATGTTGTTTACCCATATATGATGTGGTTTGAATTTAGGCATATAGTTTTAAAACACTATGTATACGTGTTGTCTTTATCATGTACTAATATTTCATTAGGTATACATATTTCATAACGAAAGGGGAAACGAAGATGACACACGAACATGGCTTCCATAGGTAGCGTTATATCCACCTAAGTCAAAGGTTACCAGATGGTCATTAGAATGAGAATCATGTAAAGGTTAGCCGGAGTACACCGATAAAACCCACTGGCCAATGGCAACTTCCTTTTCCGACATACAATAAATTCGGACTAGAATCGTTCATGGAAGTGAATAGGGATAACAAGGTAGATACCAGCAGACCGTCCATAAGGCTACCTTGGTTCTCTAGTTCTTGCTTGCATTTAGAATGTGGTTATATCTCGAAATTCATAGTTGATATCCATAACTATCACGCATATATTCTCCAGTTAAGGCTCAGTTTCACATATTATGCAGAAATTCTTCGTTTTATTATCGTAATTTCAGTTTCAGAGGTATCTATTATTAAAACTGTTTTATCATAGAAAATTTAAAATTTACTAGTTTTTTTAATATTCTTGTATATAATTTTCATGGCGTGATATTGCTTGCAAAAATGCAGGAACTTAATTATAAAATAGAAACACGTTCCTGACATTTTACAAAAAGCAGATAACACACAGATAAAAGTAAGCACAAAAATATTTAAAAACTCGTAAAATGTAAAGTTTGTGTAACCCTACGTCGTCAGTAATTACTATGAATCCAAGATAATGACGTGAAAACGAAGAGTTTCTGCAAAAGCGGTGTAGTCGGGCCTTAAGCAGATGTTTCACTGATCCAAATACATTACAGGCTGTTCTGAACGCAAGGACTATCTATGAGAACTTTGAAAGGGGGCAAAAGAGGGTTACAGCTCCCCCTCCCAAATGACATTACTATTACAATATTTTACTTTTAAAGCTGTCATTAAAACGACATATATTCACGCACATGGATATCTGTTTCGTTATTAAAACCGTTTGTTGGCTCCTCGCGCAACAATTTTTATCTTGTAAACGATGAATTCTGGCAAAACATGTAATACCCACATTCATCGTCAAGATAAGTTCCATTTCTCTACACCAAAAAAAAAAATGTTTGGATATTCCCTGGTTTGAATACCAACGCCTATGAAAGTGGTATCATAAATGTCACCATCTCGAAATTAAACTATGATTTCTTTCGCCGCTTCGAAATGCAAAGCTCGTCGCTAAAAAAAAAAATTGCAAGTTTGAACATTACGAAAGAAGTAATTTCCGGCAGCTACGTGACAATGTTCTAGAAAGACTTGCCACCATCCAGCTTCCAAAATGTGAGGAGAAGAAAGGTCCTCTTCAGATAATCTGGTCATCTAGTAAGTCATCATACTTCTAGTTTACGTGTCCTTGCTGCGTTCCCTTACGTAAGAAGGACAACAACGAAAAACTTTTGACGAGATTTTTATCGCAGGCTGAACAAGTTATGCGGCAGTTAGTGCTAAAATTGCACTTGATTGTGACCTTGAATACAACCGCGCTTCCGACAGTCTTCCAGCGTCGTCAACAACAGTATGACATTGGAAAGGAAACGCGACAGTTTGCAGTGAAAGGTTTCATTGACCACGTCTAAACTTTGCAGTTAAATTAAAAGAGAGGCGAACAATTAAACATTATCCTTATCAACATCTCACTTATAGTAATTTAATTTTTATTTATCATGGGATGAAGAAGGAATTTTAAACCAAAATTATTAACATTGGTTCAATATATGGTGCTCTATGAAAGGTGAATGACATATTCAAATAAATTATGGTGCCTATTTCAGTACTGAAACAAAAGGTTACATCAAAACTTACATTTCAAAACTTATTTTTTATTGTATTGTTAACTTATTGTATTATTACTGCTCAATTTTTGTTAACTGGTAATATGTTATGACTTTTTTACTCGAAACCATAGTTACAATTTCCAATGCTTAGGATTGTTTATGAGCATATATATAATGATTTTGAAGATTATTATTGGTTTCGTGACACATCAATAACAACTTCATAAAAAATGTTAAACAATTTAAAAAATCACTTTCATTGCAATTTTATTTAGTGCAAATGTGATTATTTTAACTAAAAATATTGATTCGTACAGATTTAGAAAATTAATTTTAACGAAAAGTTTGCTTACAGGTACGTTTTTATTGAAATCACATGTGTGTAATGATGCAATTTTCTTTTATATCTGATACTTGGCGTCACTTGATTTTAGGGATAAAGTTAAAGCTATTTTTAATTTAATTTTTACTTCAAAAGTAAAAAACGGAAATGCGGACAAACCGCATAAAATATTTCTAAGACATTCTAATACCAAGCGAGATTGTTTTGGGAATAGCCCAATTTTCACATTTGTATTTAAAAAATATATTTTCCTCAATTGTCATACTTCCTTAAGACTGTATTTTCATATCACAACGAATGTAATGTTCGACAAGTGCAGAAAATAATTTCAGCCTCTTTTAAAACCTTTAACATTTGTTTCCTAAAATAAATGACGTACTCCAACTTTCGACGCATCAGAAGCACGCGTGTCAGAACTCACCTTTCACAATCTCAGGAATCGCAAGTGCAGCGTTTTTCTTCATGCAGGCGTGGAGGTCCGGCTCGTCGTGGGCGCAAGTTGTAATGTAGGAGGCTGGAAAACATTCAGAAAACACACGTTCATTTGTGCAGAGGCCAGGAATATTTCGCGGATGCATTTAGGAACAACTACGAGTTCCAGCACTTGTAAACGTCAGTTGCTCTTGTGATTGCAACGCAGTTTATGGCAGAAACCTGAGAGGCCGAAGATTAATATCGGGGCAAGAGAGTCTTCAAAATAGACACCTCACAAAACGTTTGGAATATACATAAAGAAAGGAAAAAANTTAATATCGGGGCAAGAGAGTCTTCAAAATAGACACCTCACAAAACGTTTGGAATATACATAAAGAAAGGAAAAAAAGTGTGACGTATATACACTAACGGAGGAATAGCAATTAAACGTTACAAACGGTACCGGTTCAAAACNAAAAAAAGTGTGACGTATATACACTAACGGAGGAATAGCAATTAAACGTTACAAACGGTACCGGTTCAAAACTTGAAATCCGAAGTGTTTCTAACAAACCTTTTTTTTTCAATATCACATACAAATAAACACTAAAGAACAACAAACATAACTTAATGGTGTCTGACTAGGGAGAGTTTCTTTCTTCCCACTGCAGCTTGGTACCGTGTATGGCCTCCTCCATGTGCATTGCCCAGGTCCCTAGCACGCCGTGGCATGCTTGTAATCAACGTGTTGACGTCATCTTACGGAAGAAGATCCCTTTCCATCTGGGCAGCTCTACTTATCAGCTCTGGAAGTGTTTCTGGAGGTTGTGGACGATTATAAACTGCTGTTTTCAGCTCATCTCAGGCATGTTCTATGCGTTAGTGTGCAGTCGGTTGATGACAAAGCACCTCACAACCCCCCCACCACCCAAACCNGCCCAAACTGCCTTATCACACAATATTCCAAACATTTTTTGTGAGGTGTATATTTTACGCTTTTGTTACATTCGTAGTTGGTTTACTGCTTATTTGGCACATCTTGGAGCCAATTATATACACGTAACAAAATGCAGGACCAATAGCGGACCCCCATTGCTAAGGGCTCTCACTATCAAGCTTGAAATCAAGAGTTTAAATGGGGAATCAATGTTGAAGAAATTCCTTCTTAAAGCAACAATTTTAAAGATAACTGTTTAAAAGAAATATTATATTCAAATTTCTCAGAGATTACTGCTATGTCACAAAAAATTTTAAACATTTTATTCATTCTGTTTTTACTTTATAAAATGTTAATTTTAATGTTAAATTTTATAAAACGTTATAAAACGNTTAATATCGGGGCAAGAGAGTCTTCAAAATAGACACCTCACAAAACGTTTGGAATATACATAAAGAAAGGAAAAAAGTGTGACGTATATACACTAACGGAGGAATAGCAATTAAACGTTACAAACGGTACCGGTTCAAAACGNAAAAAAGTGTGACGTATATACACTAACGGAGGAATAGCAATTAAACGTTACAAACGGTACCGGTTCAAAACGTGAAATCCGAAGTGTTTCTAACAAACCTTTTTTTTTCAATATCACATACAAATAAACACTAAAGAACAACAAACATAACTTAATGGTGTCTGACTAGGGAGGGTTTCTTTCTTCCCACTGCAGCTTGGTACCGTGTATGTCCTCCTCCATGTGCATTGCACAGGTCCCTAGCACGCCGTGGCATGCTTGTAATCAACGTGTTGACGTCATCTTACGGAAGAAGATCCCTTTCCATCTGGGCAGCTCTACTTATCAGCTCTGGAAGTGTTTTTGGAGGTTGTGGACGATTATAAACTGCTGTTTTCAGCTCATCTCAGGCATGTTCTATGCGTTAGTGAGCACTCTGTTGACCACAAAAAGAAAAGTACGTAACTCCTACCGCCCAAACTGCCTTATCACACAATATTCCAAACATTTTTTGTGAGGTGTATATTTTACGCTTTTGTTACATTCGTAGTTGGTTTACTGCTTATTTGGCACATCTTGGAGCCAATTATATACACGTAACAAAATGCAGGACCAATAGCGGACCCCCATTGCTAAGGGCTCTCACTATCAAGCTTGAAATCAAGAGTTTAAATGGGGAATCAATGTTGAAGAAATTCCTTCTTAAAGCAACAATTTTAAAGATAACTGTTTAAAAGAAATATTATATTAAAATTTCTCAGAGATTACTGCTATGTTACAAAAAAATTTTAACATTTTATTCATTCTGTTTTTACTTTATAAAATGTTAATTTTAATGTTAAATTTTATAAAACGTTATAAAACTTTAAAATTTGAAATATTTCTTAACGTGTAACTATCCTTTAACAAATATCACGAAAAATAATTTTTATTTGAACGGTTATCTATAAAATTGATGCAATGAGAAAGAATCGCTTCAATATTGATTCTCCATTTAAACTCCGCGGGTAGGCAAAGACCTTAAAGCAAAGAACCAACGCAGCGTCAGAAATATTTTGCGTAAGATTACGAAAAAGCCACGAAGAAAATAACTAAGAAATTCTTCGTAAAATTACAGACACTTATTTAAATAATGGACTTTCCGTAAATTTCATGGCAATTTAATTTAACTCAAGGAACCATTTCTTAGGTTATCTGGTGTGGTTTTTGTATTTTCGGCATATAGAGTAATATTATGAAAGAAATGTTTAATTTTCCTTATGCGAGTGTTGCAAAGTGAACTAAAAATAAATTTAAAATACTTATAATGGCATCATAGGTGTTAATTAACGTCTTGTATTACGAGCAACGTGAGGCATGAAACTTTCAGTTTCTAGTAACGTTTGAATGAGTGNATGGACTTTCCGTAAATTTCATGGCAATTTAATTTAACTCAAGGAACCATTTCTTAGGTTATCTGGTGTGGTTTTTTTATTTTCGGCATATAGAGTAATATTATGAAAGAAATGTTTAATTTTCCTTATGCGAGTGTTGCAAAGTGAATTAAAAATAAATTAAAAATACTTATAATGGCATCATAGGTGTTAATTAACGTCTTGTATTACGAGCAACGTGAGGCATGAAACTTTCAGTTTCTAGTAACGTTTGAATGAGTGAAATGAGTGAAGAGATTTGGGCGGCTTTTACCATCGAGGTCTTGAGTGCCGATGAGGGTGAAGCGAGGTAAGTATGGATCAGCGCTGGAATGAAAGGGTGTGGGAAACGTGAGACCTCCGAGAAAATCCCGCCGACCAGAGGCATCGTCCGGTACGATCCTCACGTGAGGAAATCCGGGAGCGACCCCGCCAGGAATCGAACCCGGTTCACCTATGTGGGAGTCGAGTAATCTAGACACTACACCACCGCGACCCCTTGAGTGGTTGAAGTGTTGCTGACTGTTTCAGGTGCTTGGTGCAAATTTTTTTATGTTAGAAGGAATAGTTTTAAGTAGGGTGAATATTCCAACTGCCACATGAACGGCGGTTTTCTGGTTACAGAGGCGAAGAAAGCTTCGTGTAGGGGGTTGTTCGTTCCAGAAACACAAAGCTTATGGAAATACGTCGAAATTCTGAATATCAATTCGGTTTTATATCACTACGGAGCCTGTAATGGATTATGACTTTTTGTCGCACGGGGGGATTAAAACGAGTACCGTCCAGTTGCTGTTAACTGAGAAGTAACAGGGTAAAGGAAATTAATTGACGATAAACGTAATAATCAGAATCTACAGATTTTTGAAGCTAACTTAGAAAAAACAAAAGGCCTGTGTGGTCTGGTGTTAATTATTTGAGTCAGATTGATTCAAGAGACATTATATGTTGGAAGACTTTTGCAATTAATGAACTTGTTGCTACTTCTAATTCTGTTATTGCTGTTTCTCCTAATCCAGTTTTGTATTCTCGACGTAGGACGAGCGAAAGAACCAATATTCCGAACAACAGGTCTTGAAACATGTCTTCTCTTATAATAACGTGCTCGCCCCATGGCTGTGTGAATGTTAATTGGGATTCACAACAACTTGAAAACGCACTGCTCCAGAACAAGGCTGGCGTACTACTGAAAGCACTCCGCGATAGAGTGTGAACCTACATTGCAGTTTTTTGAGCAGATACTACGCCACGTCGATGGATTCTGGTGGGCTATTCCTACAGCCGGGTATCGTGCCAAAGTAATACAGTACTTTGGTAACAGTCTTATAGTCTATTCACGGTTACTTCAAACTTTCCTCAAGTCCCGCTAAGGTTATACTTTCAGGCTATCCCTCCGCCTCACGCAACCAAAGCTTAACCGAGTCTAGAAAATCACGCCGAAGAGAAAACGTACCGCTTTCGCGCGCACTCAGTGTAATGATATTTTACATGTGATCTATTTCTTACTAAGCATTACCAAGACACATATATTCTCTCTGTTTTTATTCACACTGATCATAAATGAAATATTATTGTTTATAGAATATCATGTGAGTCAAAGTTCAATGTGACCAAAAATAAGATACTTCTATGTTAACACGAGTATAAAATGCTGGCAATACGTGACATATTACAAAAAAAAAAAAAACACGTCTTACGCGAGGTGAAATTTCAAAGGTTTTGTTCAATAAGTATCTTATTTCAATGTTAATTATCTCATTTCGATTAGTGAGTTTATTATTATTTGTAAACATGGAGAACACAAAAATTGTGATTTACAGGCCATTGTGTAAAAAATATGGCATCTAAAAAAGTTTTTATGCGAGGAAACATTACTTGGTAAGTAATGTCTACAAGTTGAACAGCATTTTGTACAGAAATAAAAGTAATGAATTTGTTGGGTGACCTGCCATCTAACCTTGTTAAACAGACCAGTTCTGTCTGCTTACGTGTAGTATTTAAGAAATTTATCTTGTTTGAATGCTAGTTTCTGTTTTCTGTTTAGTGTAACGTGCATTTTTTAAAGTGGAAATGTGCTAATTTTCACACTTATTTGTAGGTACGAAACTTCCGATACATGATACTTCATAACGCACAATTTTGTTTTTATTACTACATCATAAAATGATAGGGTTGTCATTGAGAGTCCTACAGAGGCTAGTCGACGATACCGCGAGCAAGTNTTATTACTACATCATAAAATGATAGGGTTGTCATTGAGAGTCCTACAGAGGCTAGTCGACGATACCGCGAGCAAGTTCAGAGCGTCGCGCGTAAAGGCGATCAGACGTTCAACGAGTGCACCTAGGACGCCCTTAGAGCTCCGACGCTTCTAGTACCTCCAGCCAGACGGTGCCCTTAAAAAAAAAGGACGACTTCCTGGTGAAACGGGGAGTAGGCCGGCCGAAGGATCGCTTTGCCGTGTGGGGGTACTCACGCAGTTTCATGGATGCGGCCACACCGATGCACAACAGCGCGGTGGCGACGTGAAACACACTGCTGAAGAGCTGCATCGTCTCGTCCTCGGGTTCGCAAATGAACGACTGCACCCCTACGGCGCCTTCCCGCGGTGTTTATATGCCGGGCGGGGCTCGACCTTCAAGGTCGCAGAGACCACGTGGTCCCTCGCAGGACGCATACCCGGGGTTGCGCAAACTCCTCCTGGCGCCTTCACGTGCTGAGAAAAAAAAACAGGTTTCGAACGGCGGAGGAGGAGGAGGAGGAGGAGGTGAACTTTGGGATTCACTAGCCCGTGCCTCTGCCAGTCACCGACTTTCCTGCCACCCCTCTTTCCCACTCATTTTCGTGATAATTTAACCGCGAGGTCGCGCGCTGCCGGTTCCCAGTCTCGGTGACACAGTGGGCGGAAGACAATGGCGGCTCGGGACCTCGCTTAATTGTCCATATCTCCCCCACGGACGCCTCACTCGCGCCCGGAGACTGGAACTGCGACAATCGCTCCAAATTACCGGTCTCTCGAATCATAGACGTGCCTAAACGTTTCCATGGTGGGAAGGGGGGAGCACCAAGTTTCATGTAATGCAGACTAAAATGAGAATTATACACATACAGTATATGAAGACATATACATTTATATAGGCTGTTCACGGTAAAGTGAGCACTTCTGGTGCCCTAGTTACTTTTTCTTTTAAGCCATTTTTTAATCCTTTAATCACCTTTCGAAATAGATATTGCCATGTACGTAAACACAGTGTGTATATTCAACCACACTCGGAAGTTAACGTCTAAGGCTAAAATAAAACATACTTGTTGACTGTTATTCCAAATGAGAGTGCTTTCAAAAGTGCTTACTTTACCGTATGTGTGCCGTGTGTTTCAGCAATATTATATATATGCTATTCATGGTTACTTCACACTCTTTGTATCACACCTTTGAAAAATCACCCCATGCATCACACGTTTGGTTCTTTCCTAAATATGTCAAGCATTACAAGTTTTTTATAATTATGTTAATATAAAAATACCTTATTTTTGGTAAAATTAAATTTTTATTTTTATTTTATATACAAATTGTAATATATATTTATTGATTCATATCAATCAAAACAGTGAGAACATAGGTGTGTTGGTAATGCCTAGTAAGAAATAGTTTCTATGCAAAATATTATTACATTTAGTGCCCATGAATGCGGTGCGCTGTCCCTTTGGTGCAATCCCTTAGACATGGTTAAGCTTTGTTTGCATAAGGCNTTTGGTGCAATCCCTTAGACTTTGTTAAGCTTTGTTTGCATAAGGTGGAATAATATCCTGGAAGTAGAACTTTAGCATGCATTCAGAAAAGTGTGGAAGTAATCCTGAACGGAGCTTACTAGCTGCAGGGGCGTGTAGACGACAGTGAAATAATGACAAATGTCCCAATTAACATTGGTAAACCAATCATTGCCGAGAAATGACATACACACACAGGCAACTACGCTACTGTTTGACGATGTGCGATGTGCCTCTTGGAGAAAGGTTGCGTATGTGGTGCACGCATGACGGTGCACTGGAGGGCTTCCATGTGGACGTCCAAGAGTTATAATCAATAACCTTCGGCAACATGTGTATCGGCCGCGGAGTGCTACCACCATGGCCTCCCAGGTCCCCGGATCTCAACCTTTTGGAATTTTTTTGTTGGGGGGATATTTGAAACCGTTCGTGTATTCCAACTCTGTTAATAGTGTCCATGCAATCCGGGTGCACGGGCATCGATGAGTAGGTGAGGGAGTGAATAGATTTGGGTGGCTCTTTAACAGCGAGGTCTTGAGAGCCGATGAAGGTCATTGAGGTGAGTATGGAGTAGCACCGGAATGAAAGGGCGGGGAAACTGGAGATCCCCTAGAAAACCTGCCGACCAGCAACATCGTTCGGCACGGTTCCCACATGCGAAAATCCGGGAGTCACCCTGCCGGGGATTGAACCCGGTTCGCCTTGGTTGGAGAAGGAGCCGTCTAGCCGCTCAGCCACCGCGGCCCTTGCCATCGATGAGGAAACTTGCTGATGCCTGCCTTCTCATGAACGTTCATGTTATAATGCGTTTGCCATCTAGTGCATATCTGAAGTATGAAACCTCAGAAAACCTGTTCTAAATTGATTATGTAATCAACTGCAAAAATACGGTTGTTTTCCGGACACGTTTTTATAAGAACTCCTGCTTGTTTCATTGTCCTCTACTTACCCCTTCTGTTTGTACGTATAAAATATGCATACGTGATTTTTGAGTACCATTAAAAGTTTTTTGNGTCCTCTACTTACCCCTTCTGTTTGTACGTATAAAATATGCATACGTGATTTTTGAGTACCATTAAAAGTTTTTTGAACCCTCCAAAGCTGCATCTCTGGTGGAAGTCTTAAAAAACATTTTTTTTTTTTAAGTGCTGCAGTTTGTTGTCCCATTTGGACGCTCCGTTTGCGCGCTGCGCAACGTGTATGATAGTTGTTCGAATACTTCGGTCGTTCACGTGTGGCGGTATATCTCTATGTTGCTCTATCCCCGGTCAATATTGCCGCGAACATACGACGCTTGGAGGTGAAGTGCTAAATGGGGGTGACAAGGCTCGTTTACGATTGCCAGTCACGAAAATGATATTTACAATCGTGACTTGCGTATTTGCTGTAGTGAATAAAATGGCGAAGAAATGTCTTCACCTAAATATCCCGACAAGAAAAATATCAGATACTCTCACCTAAACCAAATCACGAAATGTCAATTGCATTCATAGATTACGATGCGTCTTAAAACATGTACATTAAATTATTCTTGTTCTGTAAATTATTTCCCATTATGAATCACCATAATGGGAAATAATGTTGTTCCCATAATTACTGTCATAGAATTTTAAATATTGTGCTTTACACGAATAAATTCAACAACTTTCAAATGGGCAAGAACTCTCGCACAAACCATTCTTGTTAAAGGTTGATTGCACTAGTTTATCAAAACAGTATACGGCCGATGACAAGTAAGTTGGCGGAATTTCCATATGGAAAGACTAGAAAATATTTGTGTTGTTTGGGGAGGGGGGGGGGGGAGAGGTAGAGCATCGCTAAGGTTAATTTAACTGAGGTTAGGAACAAAACTATATTTCTTAAGGAAAATTAAATTCTATATACTTTTGTGTAAAAGTTAAAGAGGTTTACTCGAATTGTTATATACAGTTTAATTCACGAGGAGTTACAGCCACTCACAGGGCTTACTCCTTACATCATTTGGAGCAAAATATGTCATACACACGTGTGTCCTATTCCCAATTTTTACAGAGTAATTCGAAAAATTTGAAAAATTACGAATAAAATAATAACCTTTCCAGAAGTAAATACAGGGATGTATTATCAGACCGTGTTGTATACATTTGAGCATCACAATTGCGTCTAACAATCCTACAAAAGATGTTTATGAATGTTTCCGTCTACTTCCACACACGTGGCCGCACGCCTATGTACCGCACGTGTTGCTCCACGTGGCTGCACTCGGCTGTCTTTGGTTTCTGTTGCGGCATGCGTGATACGCATAAGTAGTTCCTCGCGTGTTTGTGCAGTCCTTTGGTGAACAATATCCTTCATCCATCCCCATGCCCAACAATCTAGGCATTTCGAATTTTGTACAATTACTCTGTAAATATTGGGAATAGGACCCACATTTAAATGATTTTTTTTTTNTCTAGGCATTTCGAATTTTGTACAATTACTCTGTAAATATTGGGAATAGGACCCACATTTAAATGATTTTTTTTTTGCTCCAATAGTAAAAAGCCCTGTGAGTGGCGATAACTCCTAGTTAATCATCCTGCATACTTAACCTAAAAAAAAATTAATTAATTTCCACTTCACCTCTCTTAGCCAAAGGCCATCCGAGGTTTTTGATTATTTTCCTTTTTCTTTATTCCACACCTTCCTATTCTTCTTTTTCATCTTTTTCTTTCTTATGGATTCTTAATCTTCTTTTTATTATTCTTTCTTCTTTTATCATTCTTTAAAACCCTTCGTCTTTTTAACCATCTTTACTTCTTATTCTTCTTTTCTTTTGTTCTTCTTCTTATTCTCTTCATCTTCCTCATCAACAACCTTCATCTTCTATTCTTCTTCTTCATGTTCTTATTTCTTTCTCTTATTTGTTTGTTTCTATTTTCTTACTCCTGTTGTTCCTATTTCTCTTCTTCTTCTTCTCTTCATCCTCCTGACAGCTACTTCCTATAATACCCATGTTCGTCGGGACGCCTAATCTTTATCTAGAGACTTCTTCTTCTTCATTCCCTCTTCCTTTCCTTTCTTGTTTCCTCCCCTAGCAAACATTTCATGTATTAACTTTATTTTGTAACTGTTATTCTCGCCCTACAATGGCGTTTACCAGAACAGCTAAATGCAATACAGCTGTGGTTGGCACTGAGCGCTCATAAGCAAGCTCAATTTAATGGGAAAACGTTACGAATTTAAATGCAAAAAAAAATATAGCTGTCATCAAAATTAACTTTTTACTCGTATCCTTTCACTTAACCAAACTGTGCAGGAAAGCCCTAAAAATGATATTTTTAAATTATTAACAGTTATATTTTTCCATTCAATTCTCACATTTAAATAAATTAATTATGTAAGCTCACGTTATGCTAAATACAATTTGCGACAGAATATTGAACAGAATGTGAATATATTTCGTTATATTTCCACTCTAATGCCAAGAACAAACTAAACTAACAAAAATATTAACATTATTTTATATCGGTCGAATAAAAATATGTTGGCAAAAACATCATTTCTTTTTTCCAAATTGATTTAGGAGGCCAGTACTCGAATACCGATTGTTAAATATCCTTGATTCTTGATGAATATATTGTTTATATGATGGAGATCACATAGCATATGGTTTAATTGGCAAAGTTAATTAGGAGCTTAGAAACTTGGGCTCCCATATTCCAAAAATGTTGGACTTTTCGCTGCTATGTTTTGAAAACTATACTCATTTGACTACAAATATTTACATTTATGTGGTCTTTATATAAACTCCTTTCAGATAAGTAATGAAATATTATCGTGAAATATCGCCTTAGTGCAAAGGGAAGACTTAAGAAACTTATATTTACTCTTACCAAGTTTTTTATTTATAAATTTTTGTTTTATGACAATACTATATTTCTCTACAACAAAAAAAAAGTTTATTTGATCTTCTTTTGTTTGCAGTAAAGAAATATATCTGTATACCAAAAAAAATTGTTAAGTGATTAAAATTTTTATTAGAACATTCCAGTTTTAGTGCGTAAAGAAACTTATCTAAGTGCTAAGTGACGAATTCCTTAGATCATCGACATTAGTTTAACCTTCTATGTACAGTAAATGACTTCACCTTATAAAAAATGCTGCCCTTCTATTGTACTGACAATGCAAGGTTATCGCTGCTTTTAATATATAGATTAAACCAAAATTTGGTTTGCTGCAAACCTTTTCTGCAGTGGTACATACTTAATAATTTTTTTTTGCTGCAACAAATTATGAGTTGCAGCAAAGAAATTGTTTTTTTTTTTATAATTTACGGTGCTTCCTCACGTTATGCGCAGCACTGGGGTAACCTAACTGTGATTGGCCACACCGGCTAGCAAAACGTGGCCGTGGTTGATGTAGTGGTTAGACTACTCGCCTCCCACAAAGAGGATCTGGTTAGATTCCTGGCGGGGTCGCTGCTGGATTTTCGCAGGTAGGAATCGTGCAGGACGATGCTGCTGGCCGGTGGGTTTTCTCGGGGCTGCCCCATACTTACCTCGTTTCGCCCTCATCGGCTCTCAAGACCTCGATGTTAAGAACCGTCCAAATCTCTTCACTCACTCAACAAGTAAAACATTCCCTCACAAAGGTGCGTAGCGAACGACCAAAGGGAAGCCGCAGGCGTGTGCATAGACGATTTAAGTCCAGCCTGTGCAAAATTCTTTTCGCGAAAATTGAGTGTCCCTAAAGATTAGGTAGACCGATGTTGGTGTCCTGCGCAAATCGTTGCCAGTAGAACTTCCAAAATCACATAGTAAGTAGTGATATACGCTGCTCTCGATTATCTGAGCATTTTACAAACTAACTTATGAAAAATGTCACTGCTACCACCTGCGTATGTTTTAACGAACACACTGACTGGCATGCGACCAGTAAAGTTAGTAACGTTGGAAGGAAAGTATTTCCATGTCTTCGCTTTGAATTAAAAGTGTCAGAGGTAATGATATGTGAATACCAAAATTAATTCTTTTGATTTCTGTTGTTTTTTTGTTTCATATAAGTATAACAATTAGAAAATTTGTAGAACTTTGACTTTACTCATAATTTCCTAATATAACTTAACCGGTGCATGAATAAAGTGATCAGTTTACCGTGAACAGCCTACAAGCGCAGTCAAAAAGAAATGGGTTCGTACCCGATCGGCTGCAGTAGAAGTAAATTATTCCAGAACAATACCGGAGGGTTTCCGTAACGTAAATATCACGGTTCCTTACTCAATTAATCAAAATTCTGATTAGCATAGCCTATAAAAAATTTGATAGACTTTGCAAGAGGCAAGGAAGCAAGGCAATAAATTTTACATATCCACGTCCTTTGTCACTAAAGGTCACGAACATTCTCCTGGAAATACTTTCACATAACTAAATTTTCGCTTCTCGTGGCAGTATAACTAAGATGTTTTGGTTTCGCCAACCTGATGGAAGACCAATTATGACCTAGACCAGTAAGACGGTTTGCGAATCGCAGTGTGCAGTACAGACCAAAAATTACCTACAATTTCGTATGTACACAATTGTGTACATTGGGTCTGAATGGGTCAAGTACACGTATGACAACGATGGCAAATATCATTTCAAGTGGTATCCCTGGGAAGCTTCCACGCTTGACTTCACGCCACTGGGAACTTCACATGCAAACTACAAGATTGACAAAAATGTACTCAAACCGCAATTACGCATTTTACTGAATTTTTAGGCACAAAAAACTTTTATCAGTATACTTGGTATTTTATAAAAACAGCAGAACTCAGATTTTTAAATCGTACTACATTTTAGAAAAACCAAATAACAGACCGTTGCGATATCACTTCTAAGGAGGAAAACAATTACTGAGGACGACTTGTGCTCTGTTTTCTGGGCAAAGTTGAGTTGAGAGAATTGGGCGGCACTTGACAACGAGGCCTTGATAGCCAATGAGGGTGAAACGAGGTGAGAATGGAGCGGCGCCGGAGTGCAAGGGTGGGAGAAACGGGAGATCCCCGAGGAAACCCGCCGACCAGCGGCATCGTGCGGCACGATTCCCACTTGCGAAAATCCGGGAGTGATCCGGCCGGGGATTGAACCCAGTTCGCCTTGGTGGGAGGCGAGCAGTCTAACCGCTCATCCACCGCGGCCCCTTTACTGGGCCAAGTGAGCGACAATACAAAGAACTGAATGAAAATTTTGTTGCTAAATGTAATTTTGGTTTATGAAATCTTGTTTTTTGTTTAATTTTTATTCTTTACGTGTTATTTATAACCACTTCTTTTTAAACACCTAATATCTCAATGAAATAAGCCACTAGTGACAGAAAACGTGGTGTTATTTTATAGCTTTCCCTACAAGTTTTAAAACTGTTCCATTTCTGTTTATACATTATTAGTCACATTTTAGCAATGTGCTCTAACTTTATTCGATGTTTATGTTCTAAGCAGATTGTTACACTCGCCAATGTGTATGTGTGTGTGTATATACATATATATATATGAATAAATATAAGGAGAACGACATATTGTCGCAGGTTGCCGACCGGAAGTTGCGTAACGAAGCCCATAGCTGCTACGGATGTCGTCTTCCTGACACCAGTAATAAGCGAAACTACCTACTTTTCCACTTGAAACAATGGGACGAGGACGGGCGTAATGGCGTCGCTGTAGAAGAAAAAAAAATTATCAGTTAATTATGACCTTTAGCTCCTAGACGGAAAATTGTGTAATTAAAGCTAAAGAGGCATAAATGCAAAAAAAAAATTATCTCGAAGAACGTCTCGCTCACGTTTCTCATTCCTGTGAATTTTCCTGCCGATTGTGGTACTTGACACTCATCATTAGGTAGTAATGATCTTTATTTAATTCTAGTCACTTCGGGCGAATGAAGGACTTAAAGCTGTTTATTAGACAATTATATTTTTCTAGGCGTTGTGTATATTTTACGGTTTCGTACCATGATGCAAGTGACACACTGAGAGAACAGAAAACAAGATATTTGTTTGTATAGAGTCAAAAATATATTTTGTTGCCCCAAAAAAATATTTTGTTGAGTAGACAGCACTGAAAGAAACGAGATTAATTTAGTTCTTCTAACAAAATGCAAGGTTAAATAAACAAGACGTCTGTGTTTGGGCCAAAATAAGTTAGACTGCCAACAAGATATTTTGTTGAATAAACTGTTTAAATTTGTTTGGCCACTTATTTGATTGCCTTCGTTTGAAAATACAGCTTGAGAGTTTGTTTGAAATTTTTTGTGACAGGACAGAAACTTTTTTTTTTTGTGAATTAATTTATGCTTAATAATGGTATAAACACCCCAATAAACAAGTTTAGATAGGAGACTAAAAAGTAAAGTTCGAGAACTTGAAATTCTTATTTACGCATGATGTACAGTTTCTGAAATGTATGTATCTGAGAACATTCATTTTTTGTGACTAGTCACTTATCTGAGGTTGGTGAGACGCAGTAATTGCAGGCTATGTATGTACGAATCTTTACCAGGAAACGAAAAAAAATAAAAATTTGTGACTATTCTAGAAATACCGAAACTACGTAAAATATTTTCTTAAGGTCATAGTAGATGAGCGGTTAGATTCAGCAACTTCGAAACTTTTATTTGGGTTCAAATTTCGCTCCAGTACAAAATATCTTAATTTTATTTAAATTTCTTTCATATGCATAGTATAACACGCGAATAACGAAAAATAATTATTTCTTAACTATCTCTGTTTCAAAACTGGAAGTACCGAAATTACTAACTAGCAAATTTACTGAGATCTTTACAGATTGCACTGAAAGTTATGTGGAAACTACGAATCGTTCGTCTTTGGAAAAGCAAAGTGTCTGTAATTTAACGGGCAGTTCTGGAGTATTTTANATGTGGAAACTACGAATCGTTCGTCTTTGGAAAAGCAAAGTGTCTGTAATTTAACGGGCAGTTCTGGAGTATTTTAACAGCACTCTTCCGTGAAAATCATCGTGTATTCCTGGTGTGGCCTACGCAATATACAGTCGGTCGAAGCTGGAATATTACGCGACATAATTCGATAACAGGCCACAGATTTCGTCGAATCACAGGCTAGTTTATCATTGCACCTTTTTGTCATACAACACGGCTATAGCAGGACTCTGAACCAAGGAGAAGGGGGCCGTGGTGATGCAGTGGCCAGACTACTCGCCTCCCACCAAGGCGAACCGGTTTCGGTTTCCCTGCGGATTCGCTCCCGGATTTTCGCACGTGGGACTCGCGCCGGTCGATGCCGCTGGTCGGGGCGGGTTATCTCGGGTATCTCCCGTTTCCCTCCCGCCCTCGCATTCCGGAGCTGCCTCGTACTCATCTCGCCTCGCCCTCGTCGGCTCCCAGGACCCCGCTGTTGAGAACCACCCAAGCCACTCCACTTTCACTTATTACTGGTGTCAGGAAGACGACATCCGGAACAGAATATGAAGATACTATAAGAAAGAAGTAGATGAAGAAGAAGAATAAGAAGGGGAGGAAACAAGAAAGAATAGGAAGAGGAAGAGGGAATGAAGAAGAAGAAGTCTCTAGATAAATATTAGGCGTCCCGACGAACATGGGCATTATAGGAAGTAGCTGTTAGGAGGATGAAGTGAAGAAGAAGAAGAGAAATAGGAACAACAGGAGTAAGAAAATAGAAACAAACAAATAAGAGAAAGAAATAAGAACATGAATAAGAAGAATAGAAGATGAAGTTGTTGATGAGGAGGATGAAGGGAATAAGAAGAAGAACAAAAGAAAAGAAGAATAAGAAGTAAAGATGGTTAAAAAGACGAAGGGTTTTGAAGAATGATAAAAGAAGAAAGAATAATAAAAAGAAGATTAAGAATCCATAAGAAAGAAAAAGATAAAGATGAAGAAGAATAATAGGAAGGTGTAGAATAAAGGAAAAGGAAAATAATCAAAAACCTCGGATGGCCTTTGGCTAAGAGAGGTAAGGTGGAAATTATTATAATTTTTTTTTTTTTTAACAAACAGTAAACATACAACACTCGGGTTGGCTTTATCCAGCGTGGTCTAGTGCAAGAGTAGGTATAAGCGTGACTGTAGCAGCATCCGGTACACAAATGACATCTGCCCTAGTTTTTAGGGAAAAGTGAAATCTAACGTGGCGCAGTACTACATATAATGAGAAATGACAAGGTATCTAACAACTGATCGTCGTGTACACATCACATATTCTCAAAGTCTTGCACTGTAAAAATTCTTTGAAAACTGTTTGACAAAATTTTCCTAGTATTATTGAAAGTAAAATATTAAATCTTTCAAACACACTTTTTCATGATACATGCAGAATCGTCTATGTGCACTTTATATTTATATATTTTTGGAGTACACAGTCCTTGCTTGTTAAAATACAACTATTGTTGCTCTAATTCACTTGAAGTGTTACAAGAATTATCTTGAAAACTGTTTTTCAAAGCATTTTTAATTAATAATAAAATTGTTTACAGTGCACTCGTCCTACCTCTCTCGGCCGTAGAGAGTTTCGGTTGTTGATCCCAATCGATTTACCACGTCACTTTTACAAATGAAAATATTTTTTGCCACTTCTTCCTTTTATGGCTTTCTCGGAGAAGGTGCAATTCAATCACGGCACGACTGTAAATCCAATTTTTTTTACACACAAGAAAAACGATTCATTTCAGCGTAGAATAAACGTAACTCGTACTAAGGATACCTTTAGAATGATAATTTCTGTAGCATTGTTTACCAATAGGCACAGGAATATAAAAATATAGATAAAAATAACATACAGAACAGATAATTGGGAAGCTTTACTGTAATTGAGATTGATGGTATTGCATCTTTTCTGAAATAACGATGTTATTCGTGAATCTACATTTAATAAATTTAATTTTTCGAGATTTCATTTCTCGCATCTTAGTTACGCAAAAGATTGTAATAAATCTACCAGACAATTTGTTTAAATTACCGCAGCTGTTGCCAAGAAAACATGGATATACGAATACGTGGCTGCTTTCTTTATATATTCGTGTTTTAGTAGAGTGTTGAAATGCCTGATGATAACTTCTTGTGAGTTCAGTGTATTTTAATTTATACTTATGTCTAACGCAAGTTTTTCTTTACTTCCTAAAACCCGTTTAGATTTCTCCAACAAAGTCTGCAGGAACGATATCACCATTCAATTAAAGGCTGTTCACGATACAATGAGCACTTTTGAAATGAACCTTAAACAAATTTCACTCCCACTGCCTGCCCATATTTTAATGGGCGCACCGAGTGACATTCACCTTGGTAAATTTGGTAACGATGGGTGGAAACTAGTTCCACATGTTATCGTCGAATAAAAAGTGTTAGGTAACCGTTTGTAATAATTTCAATTACATATTTTTCTTTCTGTTTTTTAATGCATCCAAGTGTAAAAATAACCAGATTTGTAAAACATTTACTTTTCTATTAATTTCAGTTTCACTTGACCGACGCATGAATAAAGTGACGCGGCCCATGGAAATGTTAATTTCACACAAGGCGGAATAATACACAACGTGCATACAAGTAGATCGTAAGCAGGGCTTTTAAACGTGCTCTTTTTTTTTCGTGAACAGCCTTTAGTTATGTTTTTCACGTAATTCGGTTATTAGTAATTGTGAGACGAGGATCTTTCGTCAGAATTTCTATGCATGAGAGTACATTTCAGTTATCAACCCATTTCATTTTGACAGTTTTAATTTTAAACAACTTATGCGTTCCATTGAATCTCTAAAGAGCCACACACTACCAATGTTTGTTTACATTATTATATTACAATATTATTACCATAGCTTTGTGCAGTCATTTCTACAGAACCGTTTTCGCTTTAGGTTAAAATTAAATAGCCAAAAATAGTTTAATGCAGAGAACTAATCTTCCCTGCAAAAAAAAATATAATAATTATGTTTGTCGGGTAATCTGTTTGTTCCAGTATCATGCGAAAACTAGTAGACGGATTTACATAAATATTTATTGCGTGGTATGAACTTTAAAATCAAATACTAGAGTATAAATCACCACGATATATCAACGAGGATATAGCAGGAAACAGTGAACTCTAGTTTTTCTTTAAAAAGTTTTCTATCCATGAAGGATTTTTTTATGTGAACGTTATTGTAGAATTCCATTACACCGTCTTATTATTATTAAAACATTAAATTTTTCACAGCCTAAGCACATCATCTCAGTTTTACGATCGGGCATAGCAACGGACTAATATTTTGTTTAATTTCGATTTGTTGGGCACCACTTTTATAACAAATTCATATATCCCGCGGACGTAGCCATAAATAAAAGTAAAAAAAAAAATTAATTTGCTAGTAGGAAATAAATTTTGATGACATGTACAGCATACGAGCAGGTAGAACGCCTGAAAAAATAACTGGTTACTTTGGTAACGTTCTGCAAATACAAACTTTCAAATTTCGGAGTTACAGTATACCTATAGCCGTGGCCAGAAATTAAGTATAAATACAATCTGCAGCACAAATATTCATTGACAATTTAAAATTCTGGAAGACGTTAGTGTGGGAACAAGATTTAGATTTCAAACTGCCACACACAAAAGTAAAACTCCGAGTAGGCGAAGGTACGGTAAAAAATATTTGTTTACCTTCAATCTACTCGAAACAAAATTTCAAATAGGCCTGCTGGGTAGGAAAATCTACGGTTACAGCTATTGTCGTAGACTTGAGCATAGTAGTGATATTAAATACACAATAAACTTACGTTTTAACATAATTGTTAGAACGGAAATGTGTTTTTTTGGTTAAATAAAACGTAGGTTGAGTGTGTCGCTAATGTATTATGACGAGTAGTGTTTTGAAAAGTAACCTCGAAACAACCTCAGATTTTACACGCCATCTGCAGGCACTTAGCAACTATGTGGCATGTAATGAGTAAATACAGAGTTTTCCAAGCAAAGAAACAGTGACGTAGAACGTAAAACACAGAAATGACAGCTTATATTCTAAACTATTTTAAACATAAAGAACAGACAGCAAACTACAGTTTATGTGACAAACTTGCATAAAAATAATAACTTTATTTCAGCACTTGTGCGTACCGTATATTAATAAATTATGTTAATTTTTTATTCAATACTATGTAACTTTATAATATACATTATGCCAAAAAAAGTACGTCTCTTATAACTTCTAAGCGCAAGACGTGTAAAAAATATAATCAAACAGTTATGTTATAATTATAATGTGCGTTGTCTGTAACTCAATTTAATATGAAGAATACGAGGAAATTGAATACGAGGAAATAATTATAGTGACCAAAAATCCGACAAATTATATTTACCATAAGATTACGTGAGTCACAGTTGTAATTAATTTCCCTTATTCTTACAGGAATATAACAATGATATTTGTCAATCTGTAGTCAGTCTTTTAGTACTAAATAAACTACAAAGAATATCAAACAAATAGCTCTGTTTTATTTGCCATACTATTTTCCTTTATGTCGTCATTGTCTCGGAAAATTTAATGGCAATGCAGGTGCAATGACTCACTACAATCTGTGATTCACTGTTTCCGTAGGCAGTTCACGGTAAACTGAGCACTTTTTGAAACCCCGCTTTAGATCTACTTGCACGCACATTGTGTATTCTTCCACGACATGTAAAATCAAGATGCTATGGGCCCGATCACTTTATTTATGCGTCGATCAAGTAAAGGTGAGAAATAATTGGAAAAGTAATAATTTCACAAATGTGTAAATTCTTTCAACTAAATGCATAAAAAACAGAGCGCAAAGGAAATAATTTCAGCATTCGCATATGTTTACTTGGCACGTTTAATGGGGCAGCGGTGGCGCAGTGGCCAGGGCGCTCGCCTCCCACCATCGGCGATCCGGGCTCGATCCCCGGCGGGTTCACTCCCAGATCTTCGCATGTGGGAATCGTGCTGGACGATGCCGCTTGCCATCGGGCTTTCTCGGGGTACTCCCGTTTCCCCCACCCTTGCATTCCAGCGCCGCTCCATTCTAGGGGTCTCATTTCCGTCATGCTCGGGGATGAGGGTCACCTACGGGTCCCAGCTGGAAAGACCGTCACTCGGAGGGTGTTGTTGCCTTGCCCTGGGTGCACTCCCCACACGCCATTGTTATTATTAGCACGTTTAATTCAACGTTTAGACATTATTTTTCCCTTCGTCGTTACCAACTTGACCGGGTACATGCCAGTCAGTGTGCCCGTTAAAACATTTGCATGTAGGAGTCGTTACAGCGAAGGTTGATTTCAAAACGGCTCAATTAATTGTGAACGTACTATAAGCGTGGTACAGGCAGAATTGGTATAATAAAGTTTTGAATATTATTAGGGCCAGTGACTTTTCGCATAAAAATCGGAGCACACAGTAGACTTCAACACTATACACACACCACAGCTGTTGTCATACCTCCATTGGCTGCTGGTGCCGTGTCCGTCTTCGACCAAGCCACTCAGGACTAAGTAACTCCGACACTGAACCTTCGTGATTCGTGCGCAAACGGTTAACACGGGCCAGAACATTGTTTAGCCAATCAAAGAAGCTGGACGACCCTACAGTGCTTTGGACTGTATCTTGTCTTGAAATCTTTTCGCGAAATATCACTGCCCCTAAATATTATTATTTTAATATTTATTATTATATTATAATGCTTTTAACCCCACACTCACTATCCACAGGCTAAACAACGTCAGTCATGTGCAATATGACCGAGGAAGTGTCAAGTTGAGAATAAAATAAAGAATAATCTGTAGCACGACTCTGGAAGTGTTGCCCGAAGAAAATAAAAATGACTTTAAAGTAAATTCTACCTCACGGGGCGGATATTGCCTTTTGAACTAATGAAACTCTCTATCCGATAATATTATAAACCGAAATAAAGTCTATAAAGAGAAATTTAGATTTACATAAAAGTATTTTTGCTAATGGTATACCTTTTGGTTTATTTTGGGCTCAGAAGGTATTTTACTGAATTGCTTTTGTAATTACTTTTTTTTATCTGGTTTAGCACTGTATATTACTTGTTTAAAAGTTATACTGCATATTATTGTGTATGCACTCCACTGCATGTTACTTACATATGCATTACAAACAGCAAAAAATGTTATTTGTACCATTTCCCTGAATAAACAGTGTTGACCGTGGGAAATAGCACTAAATCAATTAAATTAAATAAACATTTTTAATGGTATTAATAATTATGAATTGTTCCGAACACAGTAATCCCCAAATAAAGCCTGTTCGTGGTTTCTTCACACTTTTTTAATCGAACCTAAGGAAAATCACCCCGTAACGTGTTTGGCTGTTTCCTAAATATTTCATTTATCGCAAGCGTTTTGTACTTCTCTTAACATAATAAAAGTATCATATATTTGGTTAAATTGAACTTTTAATTATATTTAATTAATAAATTATAATATTATATTAATACGAATATAATTAGAGAGGAAACAGGTGTGTGTAGGTAATGCGTAGAAACCTGAAAAATTCGCGTTTTCCATTCGGGACAAGCTAGAATTCGAAACCCCCTACGTTTGTATTGCTAATGCTATTGGCCCATCCGTTAAATTTCACCTCCTGGACAACTCTGAGCCAATAATAAATATACAGTAAAATGCAGACCGAATCACCGTCTTCCTCTAATACAACAAGCAACCAATGAACAGTAATATCCGCATGATTTTGCATACGAAAATGGAATATAGCCTACGGGTCATTGAACTCGCGAATTTTTCAGGTCTCTAGTAATGCGTAGTAAGGAATAGTTTCATGTGTAAAATATCAGTAACCTGAGTGCGGTGTGTAATCCCTTTGGTGCAATTTTCTAGACTGCGTTTAGCTTTGTTGGCATGAGGCGGAGGAATACACTGAAAGTAGAACTTTACCATGGCTTCGGAAAAGTTAGAAGTAATTGTGAATGGACCACATCAGTCCATCCACGAAAACACCTGCAGGCAAAATACGATCTTCAATCAAGTCGTAATGCACACCTCATAAAAAAATGTTTTGCACCGCTGGAATATCTGAGTCACTAGACTGCTTATGGACGTCAAGAATGCGTGGAATGGAAATTCACTCTGTCTGTACGGACTACCACGCCGAAATCTGACGAATTTTCTTATCGCAATGTGCATGCTTTCTCAGCGGGCATCCTTGATTCGTAATCAACTGCAGGTGGCACAAAATGCTTTTGAGGTGAGTGCGTTCATCCCCCCCCCCTTCTCTCTCTCTCTCTCTCTCTCAAAACTTCAGCACCCTTGCTGTATTTGCGAGGCTCTGATGGCAGTGCGCAAAGTCTGAAGATAGCCTCCACGATCTCATTATTTAGTTTTCCTTTTCTCGCGTCTTCATTTGGCCAGACTTGCCTATAAAGATAGCATATTCCAATAGTTTTCGGGGTGGTCTTTAAATTGAAATGAGTCTGGTGAGTGTGGTGGTAGCAGTTTAAGAGTTAGGTATGTTATTTAGGGTTATTCGGACAGTTATTTAAAATGCCGAATTATGGATTGTGAGAGGTTAAAGGATTTTCCGTTCTGAATAGTTTGTTACCAACATTGATACAGTTTCTTTAAAAAAATGTTCGAGAATGAAAAAAAAAAATTTGCAGGGAACATCTTGGTTGATTTTTGGGATTTTTTTATTTTTCTTAAAACTTTTAATGAATGGTACTATATACGAATGCGTTGAAGTGACGTCATTCAAACACGACATGACACGAGACTTGCCCTGTCTGCAACGACCTCGTATCGAGCCCGTGAAGCGCTTTGCTGAGGTCTGGTAGAAAACGCAGGTTTTAAAAAAAAAGGTTGTACATTTTATTCTGGCGTCTAAATAATAAAAGAAACAAAATTAAAATTTTAAAATGCCAAATAAAATTCAAAACAAAACTAAAAGAATTTTTATGAGATGGGTAAAAAAATTATGAGTGTATTTTTGTGCAAAATGAATTTGTTCTCTTGTGTGGTTACATTTTAAACACCTTGGTGTGTCTTAAGTGTATTTATTGTAACCTATGGCAGCAATATGTTAAAACTACTTGAATAATTTCTCATGTGGTAGCAAATATTTTTTTTTTACAACTGTCGTCAATTTTTCTCTTTCTATTATGACAAAGTAATTGTACTGTATGTTTGAAATGCCTTTTTTGAATTATTCTTTTTTATCTTTTTTAATACTGTGTGTTACTTGTGTTAAAGTTTTGCTGTATGCTATTGTGTATGCATTATACTGTATGTTATTTGTGTATGCGTAACAAACCGCCAAAATGTTATTGTGAACCATTTACTTTAAGGAACACTGTTATTCGAAGGAAATGGCATTAAATCAATAAAATAATTTAGAAAATATAAGAATATTTTTGTGACCAAAGGCAATTTTCGAGTTTTAATTTCAACTCCAATGATAATCTGTCGGGCGTGAAAATTGCTAAAACGTATGTTTTCAGGATCCGTTTCAGATGCTTAATTTTCTACAAGAAAAATTTTGGAGGTGTTTCCAGAATGCATAATACTTTATCTTTATTATAGTTTATTCGCGGTTTCTTCACACTTTTTGAATGAAACCCTTGAAAAAAACACCCCAAGTATTACGTGTTAGGTTGTTTCATAAATGCGAAATAAATCACAATATTTGTGTTAACTTTAAAGTACCTTATTTTCAATCAAATTTACTTCTTCTTATATTTTATGTATAAATTATTATTTTTCATTTATAACTGATATGAATGACAGTGGCAGAATTGGTGAGTTGGTAATGCCTAGTAATAAATAGTTCTTATGCAAAATATTACTACACTGAGTGCGCACGAATGTGGTGCGTTGTCCCTCTGGTGCAGTTTTCTGAGTTTTATTTGTATGAGGCGGAGGAATATCCTGGAAGTAGAACTTTAGCAGGGCTTCAGAAAAGTTGGAAGTAACCGCGGAAGTAACACCCAGGGTCTTCGCTTAAAGTCACGTGGAGGCGAGTCACCTGCGGAAAGGCTTAGGTTTGGGGTCACCCGAATTTTCGAACGTGGAAAAATGTGTCGCACGTTGCCGTCGGCCAGAGGTTTTCCTGTGTTTACCCTCAACTTCCTCCGCTCTTGCATTCCGCTGCTGCTCCATCTTCACCGACGCTCAAAACAGCGGTGGTGTAGTGGTTAGACTACTTGCCTTCAACACAGACGGGGTCTCGCTCCCGGATTTTCGCACATGGGTATCGTGCAAGACGATGCCGCTGGTCAGCGGGGTTTTCTCTGGGATCTCCCGTTTCCTCGGCTCTCGCGTCCCGGCGCTGCCCCACTCCTCGTTTCAGCCTCGTCGGTTCTCAAACCTTGATGTTAAGAGCCCGCCCAAATCTCTCCACTCCACTCCACTCAAAGACCACCCGACTCTCCAGTTCATCGGTCAGCCCACAACTATCATGCACCGAAGGTAGAATTCTGCTGTGTCATCCCTCACAACTTGCTGCTGTCTCGAGTACACAGCTGCTCGTGTGTGGAAGAAAAAAAAGACCCCCCCNGTTTAGTATTGGTTTCTCACGTTGTGCTACGTAACGATGACTGCGATTGGGAAGCCCAGGGAGATGCGGCTGTAGCGATGACCCGACAATGCGAAGCCTTGGTATTTCCGCCCATGTAACTGTGTGCATAAGGATGACTTTTCGCTTATTGATCATCAGGAACTGGCAAGACCTCGTGGATTTATGACTGCCAAGATTTCAAACACGCCTCGACCGGCAAGAAAACCAAGGACTTTATTCCGAGGTGCCTGACTGGGGTAAAACAGTAACTGGTTCGTGATTGTAGTAGGCCCTATATTAGAGGTTTCTTTACGCTTTCTGAACCGAACCTTTCAAACATCACACAATTAAAGACGTTTTTGGTTGTTCCTTAATTGTGTCATGCATCACAAGCGTTTTACACTTGTGTAACATAAAAGTGCCATATTTTTGGTTTAATCGAAATTTTGCTTATGTTTTATATATAAAGTATAATTCAAATATAATTAATATGAATAAAAACTGTGAGAAAAAATTCCCAATAAGAAATAGTTATTACGCGAAATATTATTACACTGAGTGCGCACGAAAGCAGCGCGTTGTCCCTTTGTGTAATTTTGTTGACTTGGTTTAAAGCTTTTTTTGCATTGTCCGGAGGAATATTCCGGAAGTACAAATATAGCAGGGCTTCAGAAAAGTAGGAAAAGTACAAAATTCCGGGATATTCCTCCATCCCGTGCAAAAAAAAAGGCGTTTTTGCAATGCAACGCAGTTCAAGTGCGAGGTAGGCGGTCTACTTACGCACCAACAATATTTCNAAAAAAAAGGCGTTTTTGCAATGCAACGCAGTTCAAGTGCGAGGTAGGCGGTCTACTTACGCACCAACAATATTTCTAAACTCAAGTCAACTTTATTGAGAGCTTGTAAAGAAGCACATTATTTTCAATAAGAGAAGTTTGTAAATTCATTTAATCAATTCAGAGGTGATTGCAAGTAGTCTGGCGCAGCTCTGCATTGCCCTCATATCGGCGTTGCATAACGCAGCGTGGCCCTTATCCCCTGGTTGGTAGAGAGGATTTCTGCTTACCGGCGTTTGGGCAATGCGAGTCCCGATTGCGGCAACTGGCTGTCCTGATTACCGCTCATGTGTGACGGCTAGAGACCTGAAGAATTCGCGGATTCATTTCGTGACGAGCTAGAAATCGTCGCCTCCCACTGTGACAGCAGACAGCCAATGTGCAGTTAATATCAGCATGTGCGTACACAAGACTGTAGAGTCTAGCCTGCAGGTCATCGAACTCGCGAATTTTTCAGGTCTCTAGTGATGGCGCGTTCAGGCAGGCCGTCGAGTTGAGACCTGTTCACGGTATCATAACAAGCTGAAATATTGTATCTTTACAACACATTTTTTCATAAAACATACANAGTTGAGACCTGTTCACGGTATCATAACAAGCTGAAATATTGTATCTTTACAACACATTTTTTCATAAAACATACATTTTTTTTTATGTAGCTCCATATTTGTAATAAACGCGATGTCTAAAATACTTACCTGTTATAATTCAACATTATTTTCACTCGTCCTTCTGTTCAGTTATGTGAAATTTACTCTTGTTTATTTGTAGCATTACAAAAATAATTTTTGGCAGCTAGTCTCCAAAGAATTTCTTGTAAATATGCAAAAAAAAATACGGTGAAGATTGCTAAGTGTTTACTATTAATTCTGAGTCCTGCAAGTCATGGCGGATAAGCGAAGGTACGATGACAAACACGACATCAATATGTGCCGTCTAACTTGGTACTAAATTACAACGAGAAATGACAGCTTCTCTATGTAAAATCATACCTACGGAATGAGTTAAAAGAAATAGTACACACTTTAGTAAACGGTTCAGTCCTTTTTACTGCCAATGTGATACCGTTGTAGCTTGACGTATGCTGTTCGCATTTCAGATACTGCAACGTAATTTTTGGTAAATATATTTTCCTCGTAAATTTAAAATAAGAAATATTTACTCATTGCAATAACTGCCATAAAGCTGCCACGCCTAGAGACATGCAGAAACAGTAGGGACTATGATACAAATAACTGATTACATCATCAAATATGCCGTTTATTCGGGCAAAACTATACAATTGAAAAAAACTTTGAATACATTTTTGTGATGCCTCTGCCGTATATACACGCTGCAATACCGTGTGGCATAGAACATTAGAGATGTATACCTAGGGGCAGTGATATTTCGCGAAAAAATTTCGAGACAAGATACAGTCTAAAGTACTGTAGGGTCGTCGAACTTCTTTGATTGGCTGAAAAATGTTCTGGCCCGTGTTAACCGTTTGCGCACGAATCACGAAGGTTCAGTGTCGGAGTTACTTAGTCCTGAGTGGCTTGGTCGAAGACGGACACGGCACCAGCAGCCAATGGAGGTATAACAAAGCTGAGGTGTGTATGTAGTATTGAAGTCTACTGTGTGCTCTGATTTTTACGCCAAAAGTCACTGGCCCTATGTATAACGAATTCCTTGGAATATCTCCCCATGGTGTTTGCAAGTGTCGTTCCAGTTTTTGCAACCCTTTGATGACTGAGGCTAGAGTCCCAGCTGGTTCCATACAACTTCTATAGCAACAAGTCCAGCGGCATGGCCAAAGAAGGGTGTTGATAACAGGAAACCCGTGNCCAGCGGCATGGCCAAAGAAGGGTGTTGATAACAGGAAACCCGTGCTGAATGTGTACGAGCGTTATTGCGGTGGAATGGTTCGTTTAGACTGCACCATAAAGTATAACACATGAGGCAGCAGACATTCCCGGACGTACCGCTGTGGCTTCGGTATTACCTTATCAGTAGCGTGGAAGTCCAAGGATCATATATGAGATTAAACCCCACACCATGATGCCACCCGTTCTGGCTGCGTGTCTTTCGAAATTGAAGCACGTATTTGTTTGCTGACCTGTGCCCCCCCCCCCTTACATACAAAAATATGTACGAATGTCATCTGTGTCCAAACGAAGCCTGGAGCCACAACTATAAACGGTGCATCGCCACTCCTCAATCGTCCACGCCAACCGATTACGACAAAACTGCAAACGATGTCGCCTTTGTCGGGGTGTCAATAGAAAACGACATAAGGGAAGTCGAGGAGACAATTCTTCTTTTGTAAGTCTCCCGGCAGTAGTGGGGGTGGGAATAGGGGTGCCATTTCTGTTGATGCGTGTATTTGGGTGGAGGAGAGAGACACGGTTTTATTTTTGTTTTTCATTTAAATTTCAAACAGGTTGGGCGATGAAAAGTTCTTCTCTTCCATGAGTGATTCTGGAACGCCCAGAGACTCCCCGGCCCGTACGTTTTCTTCCACGTTCTCACTGCAGGCAACACCGCTGCATAATTCGATGACAACAATCCTGGGGGTAGACAACCCGACGGGAATAACTATTATCCTGCTTTCAAACTCTTTAAATTGTTATGCTATATACAGCTTCACTCTAATGCCGTTAAAGTTACTAGGTTTGCAGTAATGTTAGCTCTCTCTCTCGTTATAGTTATACGCGGAAAACTGTAGCCAAACTTAAATCAGTTTCAGTATCGCTCGTGATGGTGCTGTATAGCAACTTTAGTTTAATGTTGATTTTTTTTCCTGGGTGCCGCTTTTTTATGGCAATGAGTGTATATTCGTGAACTGATGGGCTCGTGCCAGTTGCGTAGGACCAGGGCAATACTCCAAGCTCGTGCCGCCAAACGCAAAGAGGAACGTAAAAGGAAATAACGTGTTTTAGGGGGTGTGAAGAGGCCTGAATGAGTTCTACTGTGCGTGTGACCACTGTGCAACAGCCCATCGTGCAGGATCTGGGGGGTGGTGGAGGCACTAAACGAAATGAGGCAACCGTGACGTCTGCACCCTCACATTCGCACCCCCGTATAACCCTCGAGGGTTTGGTAAACCACCCCGCGTGTGGCGAACTCCTGTGTTTTACGTACGACGCGGTGTATCAACATCCGGTCCGTCGACGATCGACGCCTGCTTGCGTGCTTGCCGCAGATTTCGCACTGGAGTTGCGCCGCTGTTGCACGCGCGCTAGTTAAGGAATTCCCGGACACAGAGACGCGGCGCGAGTACAGGGTAACAAGAACACAGATATTTGTGAAACTGCCGCTTATCCCGCGAACTCCAGGCGCATTAGCAAACCAAAATGGCGTCACTAGCTATCGACACGTCGGAACGCCGTTCGCCAATCATCGCCTGTTAACCTACTTGCCAGCCAATACGTCAGCCGGAAGGGCACATCTTGCAGCCGGTGGTAGCCAATCAGACTCAAGGCCCCGTTCCCGGATCCTCGTACAACCAGTCAGAGAATGAGTACGCCCACGTCATTGGAACCGCCACGCTGTTTCGTCTCTGTATATTTATTTATTCTGTGGCATGGAAATGTTTAGCCGAGAGCGTATACCAGGTGCCTTATGTTTTTCGCGAAAATATTTATGGCCATGATAGACGTCAATATCCTACGTCCACAACCACAACTTCCTTTGGTTATTGGCCACTTGCCTACGTAAGCAGACAAGTTCTTATTTTACCGGGACGATTAGAATAAAGTACTCCGATACTGACCGTCCATGATTCGAGGACAGACACTTGAGGCACGTGACATTGAAAAATCATTCAACCACGAAAGTGCATATGGACTGAAGTGTTTTGGGGAACAACTGGTTTTGAAATCTTCTCGCGGGAAACACCTGTCCCTACTTATTCGTCAACATTTTATCACAGAGTACTTCAGATTAAAAAGAGGTGAAACAGTTGCCTATATCGCGATTTCCAGCCGCACGCAACAGCGAAATCGCGTTACTGGGCAGCAAAATGTTGGAAGGCCGTTCGCCAATCAGCGCCCACTGACCTACCCGCCAACCAGCACTCCAGCCAGTAAGGAACCTGTCGCCGCATGCAGAACCTCGCGCGCCCAATCAGAGAACGGGTAAGCACAAGTCAAAGGAACCGCCGTGGCATTTCGTTTCTGCGAGATAAGTTACAACGTAACAATCTTTACGAGGCGAAATAGTATTGTCTTACTGAAAATGTCGCCTTGCCGATCTTTTGGTTGCATTATGACTAGGGCCAGTGACTTTTCGCGTAAAAATCGGAGCACACAGTAGACTTCAATACTATATACACACCTCAGCTGTTGTTATACCTCCATTGGCTGCTGGTGCCGTGTCCGTCGTTGACCAAGCCACTCAGGACTTAGTAACTCCGACACTGAACCTTCGTTATTCGTGCGCAAACGGTTAACACGGGCCAGAACATTTGTTAGCCAATCAAAGAAACTGGACAACCCTACAGTGCTTTGGAGTGTATCGGATCTCGAAATCTTTTCGCGAAATATCACTGCCCCTAATTATGACCCAATCGGTACATAACGGCAGGTGAGCGAGGTGTATTTATGAACGACAGTGGAAATAATACGGCTAGAGTATTGAGGGTAATTAAAAAAAATACTATCTAAAAAGCAATTATGAATTCAAATGCTCCGAAAAGAAAAAGTGTTAGATTATTTTATTTTTCGCTAGTGATAACCTCTAATATAACCACGATAGAGACAATGGACTCGAACACGGGATAAGTGCTGCCATCTCGCGATGCTCAAAATTAACAAGGACCATCTGAAAATAACTCGTGTCATAGAGAGAGGTAAATTTATTTTAAAATTGTTATTCGGAAATGTATTAAGAAACAAACGTCCTTTAATATTGAACATTTTCTGAGTTATCGTAATTTGTGACACAAAACACGCTGCAATACCGGAAAAAAAAAAATATAACTCAGCAAGAAGTTTGTTGCAGGTTTCGGAACAGATCCCGCGGCGTTGCCAACCCTTACAGACACCGCAAAGACGTCCACAAAGAGATGTCATACATAAGGCCAGTGACTTTTCGCGTAAAAATCGAAGCACGCAGTAGACTTCAATACTATATACACACCTCAGCTGTTGTTATACCTCCATTGCCTGCTGGTGCCGTGTCCATCTTTGACCAAGCCAATCAGGTCTAAGTAACTCTGACTCTGAACCTTTGTAATTCGTGTGCAAACTGTTAATACGGGCCAGGGCTTTTTTTTAGCCAATCAAAGAAGCTGGAAGACCCTACAGTGCTTTAGACTGTATCTTGTCTCGAAATCTTTTCGCGAAATATCACTGCCCCTAGTCATACAGAATACCACATAACTCAAAGAAAATTACGAATACCTGTCGTTTCAGGTGTCCTTCTCATGAAGATACTCGAGGTGAGTGCCTTTAAGCAAGCTGAAGGCACAGAATAGGGCCCCGTACACTCCACTCAGTACATTTGAAACCGAACAAACACTGCGCTAAGTTCACATAATGCCCTGCGAAGCCCTCCGTACTCACGTTCACAGGTCACAATGACTGCCGGAATAGTCGTAAGTAGGGGTATTGATATTTCGCGAAAAGATTTCGAGACAAGATACAGTCCAAAGCACTGTAGGGTCGTCCAGCTTCTTTGATTAGCTAAAAAAAAGCCCTGGCCCCGTGTTAACAGTTTGCGCACGAATTACAAAGGTTCAGAGTCAGAGTTACTTAGTCGTGAGTGGCTTGGTCAAAGACGGACACGGCACCAGCAGCCAATGGAGGTATAACAACAGCTGAGGTGTGTGTGTAGTATTGAAGTCTACTGTGTGCTCCGATTTTTACGCGAAAAGTCACCAGCCGTAGACATAAGGCTCGGTGCTGGGCTATTGTGGTGTTGCATTGTTGCTAGACTACATCGAAAGACTGGGACGTCTCCTCGAGCGTTCAAGAATCCCCTCACCTCGAACACGAAGAAGGCACTTCAAATTAAATGAAGATTGCGAAGGTTGAAGATATCGCGCAACTATTTTACCGCAAAAGCGCTCTCTGGTGCACCGCTACACACCTGCGCCCGTGGTAGGCTGTCTGCCCAGGTAGTCCCCAACACTTTCAGTCTTTTCTCTCTACTCTTTGCTGTTTCATGTGTCTATTGGTGACACAGGAGGGGCTGTTCTCACTCGC